>CAUDMG010001613.1:102500-149237 GCA_958450375.1 Homarus gammarus | reverse complement strand
TTGTATGAAGGATTACATCTATGGAGTGTTGTTGTATAACTCTGTGGTAAGATGAAGTAACATTCTCACAGAGCTTGTATGAAGGATTACATCTATGGGGTGTTGTTGTATAACTCTGTGATAAGATGAAGTAACATTCTCACAGAGCTTGTATGAAGGATTACATCTAGGGAGTGTTGTTGTATAACTCTGTGGTGAGATGAAGTAACTTTCTCACAGAGCTTGAATGAAGGATTACATCTATGGGATGTTGTTGTATAACTCTGTGGTAAGATAAAGTAACATTCTCACAGATCTTGAATGAAGGATTACTTCTATGGAGTGTTGTTGTTAACTCTGTGATAAGATGAAGTAACATTCTCATAGAGCTTGTATGAAGGAATACATCTATGGAGTGTTCTTGTTAACTTTGTGGTAAGATGAAGTAACATTCTCACAGAGATTATATGAGGTGTTCATGTACAACTCTGTGGTAAGATGAAGTAACATTCTCACAGAGCTTGTATGAAGGATTACATCTATGGGGTGTTGTTGTATAACTCTGTGGTAAGACGAAGTAACATTCTCACAGAGCTTGTGTGAAGGATTACATCTATGGGGTGTTGTTGTAGAACTCTGTGGTAAGATGAAGTAACATTCTCACAGAGCTTGTATGAAGGATTACATCTATGGAGTGTTGTTGTTAACTCTGTGGTAAGATGAAGTAACATTCTCACAGAGCTTGTATGAAGGATTACATCTATGGAGTTTTTTTGTTAACTCTGTGGTAAGATGAAGTAACATTCTCACAGAGCTTGTATGAAGGATTACATCTATGGAGTGTTGTTGTTAACTCTGTGGTAAGATGAAATAATATTCTCACAGAGCATGTATGAAGGATTACATCTATGGAGTGTTGCTGTTAACTCTGTGGTAAGATGAAGTAACATTCTCACAGAGCTTGTATGAAGGATTACATCTATGGAGTGTTATTGTATTACTCTGTGATATGATGAAGTAACATTCTCATAGAGCTTGTATGAAGGATTACATCTCTGGAGTGTTGTTGTTACCTCTGTGGTAAGATGAAGTATCATTCTCACAGAGTTTGTATGAAGGATTACATCTATGGAGTGTTGTTGTATAACTCTGTGGTAAGATGAAGTAACATTCTCACAGAGCTTGTATGAAGGATTACATATATGGAGTGTTGTATAACTCTGTGGTAAGATAAAGTAACATTCTTACAGAGCTTGTATGAAAGATTACATCTATGAAGTGTTGTTGTTAACTCTGTGATAAGATGAAGTAACATTCTCATAGAGCTTGTATGAAGGAATACATCTATGGAGTGTTCTTGTTAACTTTGTGGTAAGATGAAGTAACATTCTCACAGAGATTATATGAGGTGTTGATGTACAACTCTGTGGTAAGATGAAGTAACATTCTCACAGAGCTTGTATGAAGGATTACATCTATGGAGTGTTGTTGTATAACTCTGTGGTAAGATGAAGTATCTTTCTCACAGAGCTTGTATGAAGGATTACATCTATGGTGTGTTGTTGTATAACTCTGTGGTAAGATAAAGAAACATTCTCACAGAGCTTGTATGAAGGATTACATCTATGGAGTGTTGTTGTATAACACTGTGATAAGATGAAGTAACATTCTCACAGAGCTTGTATGAAGGATTACATCTATGGGGTGTTGTTGTATAACTCTGTGGTAAGATGAAGTAACATTCTCACAGAGCTTGTATGAAGGTTTACATCTATGTGAGGTGTTGATGTACAACTCTGTGGTAAGATGAAGTAACATTCTCACAGAGCTTGTATGAAATATTACATATATGGAGTGTTTTGTATAACTCTGTGGTAAGATAAAGTAACAATCTTACAGAGCTTGTATGAAAGATTACATCTATGAAGTGTTGTTGTTAACTCTGTGATAAGATGAAGTAACATTCTCACAGAGCTTGTATGAAGGATTACATCTATGGAGTGTTGTTGTTCACTTTGTGGTAAGGTGTAGTAACATTCTCACAGAGATTATATGAAGGAGTACATCTATATGAGGTGTTGATGTACAACTCTGTGGTAAGATGAAATAACATTCTCACAGAGCATGTATGAAGGATTACATCTATGGGGTGTTGTTGCATAACTCTGTGGTAAGATGAAGTAACATTCTCACAGAGCTTGTATGAAGGATTACATCTATGGAGTGTTGTTGTTTAACCCTGTGGTAAGATGAAGTAACATTCTCAGAGCTTGTATGAAGGATTACATATATGGAGTGTTGTTGTATAACTCTGTGGTAAGATAAAGTAACATTCTTACAGAGCATGTATGAAAGATTACATCTATGAAGTGTTGTTGTTAACTCTGTGATAAGATGAAGTAACATTCTCACAGAGCTTGTATGAAGGATTACATCTATGGAGTGTTGTTGTATAACTCTGTGGTAAGATGAAGTAACATTCTCACAGAGCTTGTATGAAGGATTACATCTATATGAGGTGTTGTACAACTCTGTGGTAAGATGAAGTAACATTCTCACAGAGCTTGTATGAAGGATTACATCTATGGAGTGTTGTTGTTAACTCTGTGGTAAGATGAAGTAACATTCTCACAGAGCTTGTATGAAGGATTACATCTATGGAGTGTTGTTGTATAACTCTGTGGTAAGATGAAGTAACATTCTCAGAGCTTGTATGAAGGATTACATATATGGAGTGTTGTTGTATAACTCTGTGGTAAGATAAAGTAACATTCTTACAAAGCATGTATGAAAGATTACATCTATGGAGTGTTGTTGTATAACTCTGTGGTAAGATGAAGTAACTTTCTCACAGAGCTTGAATGAAGGATTACATCTACGGGATGTTGTTGTATAACTCTGTGGTAAGATAAAGTAACATTCTCACAGATCTTGAATGAAGGATTACTTCTATGGAGTGTTGTTGTATAACTCTGTGATAAGATGAAGTAACATTCTCACAGAGCTTGTATGAAGGATTACATCTATGGGGTGTTGTCGTATAACTCTGTGGTAAGATGAAGTAACATTCTTACAGAACTTGTATGAAGGATTACATCTATGGGGTGTTGTTGTAGAACTCTGTGGTAAGATGAAGTAACATTCTCACAGAGCTTGTATGAAGGATTACATCTATGGCGTGTTGTTGTTAACTCTGTGGTAAGATGAAGTAACATTCTCACAGAGCTTGTATGAAGGATTACATCTATGGAGTGTTGTTGTTAACTCTGTTGTAAGTTGAAGTAATATTCTCACAGAGCTTGTATGAAGGATTACATCTATGGGGTGTTGTTGTCGAACTCTGTGTTAGATAAAGTAACATTCTCACAGAGCTTGTATGAAGGATTACATCTATGGAGTGTTGTTGTTAACTCTGTGGTAAGATGAAGTAACATTCTCACAGAGCTTGTATGAAGGATTACATCTATGGAGTTTTGTTGTTAACTCTGTGGTAAGATGAAGTAACATTCTCACAGAGCTTGTATGAAGGATTACATCTATATGAGGTGTTGATGTACAACTCTGTGGTAAGATGAAGTAACATTCTCACAGAGCTTGTATGAAGGAATGCATCTATGGGGTGTTGTTGTATAACACTGTGGTATGATGAAGTAACATTCTCACAGAGCTTGTATGAAGGATTACATCTATGGAGTGTTGTTGTATAACTCTGTGATAAGTTGAAGTATCATTCTCACAGAGCTTGTATGAATGATTACATCTATGGGGTGTTGTTGTATAACTCTGTGGTAAGATGAAGTAACATTCTCACAGAGCCTGTATGAAGGATTACATCTATGGAGTGTTGTTGTTAACTCTGTGGTAAGATGAAGTAACATTCTCACAGAGCTAATATGAAGGATTACATCTATATGAGGTGTTGATGTACAACTCTGTGGAAAGATGAAGTAACATTCTCACAGAACTTGTATGAAGGATTAAATCTATGGGGTGTTGTTGTATAACACTGTGGTAAGATGAAGTAACATTCTCACAGCGCTTGTATGAAGGATTACATCTATGGAGTGTTGTTGTATAACTCTGTGGTAAGATGAAGTTACATTCTCAGAGCTTGTATGAAGGATTACATATATGGAGTGTTGTTGTATAACTCTGTGGTATGATAAAGTAACATTCTTTCAGACCTTGTATGAAAGATTATATCTATGACGTGTTGTTGTCAACTCTGTGATAAGATGAAGTAACATTCTCACAGAGCTTATATGAAGGATGACATCTATATGAGGTGTTGATGTACAACTTTGTGGTAAGATGAAGTAACATTCTCACAGAGATTGTATGAAGGATTACATCTATGGAGTGTTGTTGTATAACTCTGTGGTATGATGAAGTAACATTCTCACAGAGCTTGAATGAAGGATTACATCTATGGGGTGTTGTTGTATAACTCTGTGGTAAGATAATGCAACATTCTCACAGAGCTTGTATGAAGGATTACATCTATGGAGTGTTGTTGTATAACTCTGTGATAAGATGAAGTAACATTCTCACAGAGCTTGTATGAAGGATTACATCTATGGGGTGTTGTTGTATAGCTCTGTGGTAAGATGAAGTAACATTCTCACAGAGCTTGTATGAAGGATTACATCTATGGAGTGTTGTTGTTAACTCTGTGGTAAGATGAAGTAACATTCTCACAGAGCTTGTATGAAGGATTACATCTATGAAGTGTTGTTGTTAACTCTGTGATAAGATGAAGTAACATTCTCATAGAGCTTGTATGAAGGATTACATCTATGGAGTGTTCTTGTTAACTTTGTGGTAAGATGAAGTAACATTCTCACAGAGATTATATGAAGGATTACATCTATATGAGGTGTTGATGTACAACTCTGTGGTAAGATGAAGTAACATTCTCACAGAGCTTGTATGAAGGATTACATCTATGGAGTGTTGTTGTATAACTCTGTGGTAAGATGAAGAATCTTTCTCACAGAGCTTGTATGAAGGATTACATCTATGGGGTTTTGTTGTATAACTCTGTGGTAAGATAAAGAAACATTCTCACAGAGCTTGTATGAAGGATTACATCTATGGAGTGTTGTTGTATAACACTGTGATAAGATGAAGTAACATTCTCAGAGCTTGTATGAAGGATTACATATATGGAGTGTTGTTGTACAACTCTGTGGTAAGATAAAGTAACATTCTTACAGAGCTTGTATGAAAGATTACATCTATGAAGTGTTGTTGTTAACTCTGTGTTAAGATGAAATAACATTCTCACAGAGCTTGTATGAAGGATTACATCTATGGAGTGTTGTTGTTTACTTTGTGGTAAGATGAAGTAACATTCTCACAGAGATTATATGAAGGATTCCATCTATATGAGGTGTTGATGTACAACTTTGTGGTAAGATGAAGTAACATTCTCACAGAGCTTGTATGAAGGATTTCATCTATGGGGTGTTGTTGTATAACTCTATGGTAAGATGAAGTAACATTCTCACAGAGCATGTATGAAGGATTACAACTATGGAGTGTTGTTGTTTAACTCTGTGGTAAGATGAAGTAACATTCTCAGAGCTTGTATGAAGGATTACATATATGGAGTGTTGTTGTATAACTCTGTGGTAAGATAAAGTAACATTCTTACAGAGCATGTATGAAAGATTACATCTATGAAGTGTTGTTGTTAACTCTGTGATAAGATGAAGTAACATTCTCACAGAGCTTGTATGAAGGATTACATCTATATGAGGTGTTGATGTACAACTCTGTGGTAAGATGAAGTAACATTCTCACAGAGCTTGTATGAAGGATTACATCTATGGAGTGTTGTTGTATAACACTGTGATAAGATGAAGTAACATTCTCACAGAGCTTGTATGAAGGATTACATCTATGGGGTGTTGTTGTATAACTCTGTGGTAAGATGAAGTAACATTCTCACAGAGCTTGTATGAAGGATTACATCTATATGAGGTGTTGATGTACAACTCTGTGGTAAGATGAAGTAACATTCTCACAGAGCTTGTATGAAATATTACATATATGGAGTGTTTTGTATAACTCTGTGGTAAGATAAAGTAACATTCTTACAGAGCTTGTATGAAAGATTGCATCTATGAAGTGTTGTTGTTAACTCTGTCTTAAGATGAAGTAACATTCTCACAGAGCTTGTATGAAGGATTACATCTATGGAGTGTTGTTGTTAACTTTGTGGTAAGATGAAGTAACATTCTCACAGAGATTATATGAAGGATTACATCTATATGAGGTGTTGATGTACAACTCTGTGGTAAGATGAAGTAACATTCTCTCAGAGCTTGTATGAAGAATTACATCTATGGGGTGTTGTTGTATAACTCTGTGGTAAGGTGAAGTAACATTCTCACAGAGCTTGTATGAAGGATTACAACTATGGAGTGTTGTTGTTTAACTCTGTGTTAAGATGAAGTAACATTCTCAGAGCTTGTATGAAGGATTACATATATGGAGTGTTGTTGTACAACTCTGTGGTAAGATAAAGTAACATTCTTACAGAGCTTGTATGAAAGATTACATCTATGAAGTGTTGTTGTTAACGCTGTGTTAAGATGAAATAACATTCTCACAGAGCTTGTATGAAGGATTACATCTATGGAGTGTTGTTGTTAACTTTGTGGTAAGATGAAGTAACATTCTCACAGAGATTATATGAAGGATTACATCTATATGAGGTGTTGATGTACAACTCTGTGGTAAGATGAAGTAACATTCTCACAGAGCTTGTATGAAGGATTACATCTATGGAGTGTTGTTGTATAACTCTGTGGTAAGATGAAGTAACTTTCTCACAGAGCTTGAATGAAGGATTGCATCTATGGGGTGTTGTTGTATAACTCTGTGGTAAGATAAAGTAACATTCTCACAGAGCTTGTATGAAGGATTACATCTATGGAGTGTTGTTGTATAACTCTGTGATAAGATGAAGTAACATTCTCACAGAGCTTGTATGAAGGATTACATCTCTGGGGTGTTGTTGTATAACTCTGTGGTAAGATGAAGTAACATTCTCACAGAGCTTGTATGAAGGATTACATCTATGGAGTTTTGTTGTTAACTCTGTGGTAAGATGAAGTAACCTTCTCACAGAGCTTGTATGAAGGATTACATCTATGGAGTTTTGTTGTTAACTCTGTGGTAAGATGAAGCAACCTTCTCACAGAGCTTGTATGAAGGATTACATCTATGGAGTGTTGTTGTTAACTCTGTGGTAAGATGAAGTAACATTCTCACAGAGCATGTATGAAGGATTACATCTATGGAGTGTTGCTGTTAACTCTGTGGTAAGATGAAGTAACATTCTCACAGAGCTTGTATGCAGGATTACATCTATGGAGTGTTGTTGTATAACTCTGTGATATGATGAAGTAACATTCTCATAGAGCTTGTATGAAGGATTACATCTCTGGAGTGTTGTTGTTAACTCATTGGTAAGATGAAGTAACATTCTCACAGCGCTTGTATGAAGGATTACATCTATGGAGTGTTGTTGTAATTCTGTGGTAAGATGAAGTATCATTCTCACAGAGCTTGTATGAAGGATTACATATATGGAATGTTGTATAACGCTGTGGTAAGATAAAGTAACATTCTTACAGAGCTTGTATGAAAGATTACATCTATGGAGTGTTGTTGTTAACTGTGTGATAAGATGAAGTAACATTCTCACAGAGCTTGTATGAAGGATTACATCTATGGAGTGTTGTTGTTAACTTTGTGGTAAGATGAAGTTACATTCTCACAGTGCTTATATTAAGGATTACATCTATATGAGGTGTTGATGTACAACTCTGTGGTAAGATGAAGTAACATTCTCACAGAGCTTGTATGAAGGATTACATCTATGGAGTGTTGTTGTAAAACTCTGTGGTAAGATGAAGTATCTTTCTCACAGATCTTGTATGAAGGATTACATCTATGGGGTGTTTTTGTATAACTCTGTGGTAAAATAAAGTAACATTCTCACAGAGCTTATATGAAGAATTACATCTATATGAGGTGTTGATGTACAACTCTGTGGTAAGATGAAGTAACATTTTCACAGAGGTTGTATGAAGGATTACATCTATGGAGTGTTGTTGTATAACTCTGTGGTAAGATGAAGTAACTTTCTCACAGAGCTTGAATGAAGGATTACATCTATGGGGTGTTGTTGTATAACTCTGTGGTAAGATAAAGTAACATTCTCACAGAGCTTGTATGAAGGATTACATCTATCGAGTTTTGTTGTATAACTCTGTGATAAGATGAAGTAACATTTTCAAAGAGCTTGTATGAAGGATTACATCTATGGGGTGTTGTTGTATAACTCTGTGGTAAGATGAAGAAACATTCTCACAAAGCTTGTATGAAGGATTACATCTATGGGGTGTTGTTGTATAACTCTGTGGTAAGATAAAGTAACATTCTCACAGAGCTTGTATGAAGGATTACATCTATGGAGTGTTGTTGTATAACTCTGTGATAAGATGAGGTAACATTCTCACAGAGCTTGTATGAAGGATTACATCTATGGGGTGTTGTTGTATAACTCTGTGGTAAGATGAAGTAACATTCTCACAGAGCTTGTATGAAGGATTACATCTATGGAGTGTTGTTGTTAACTCTGTGGTAAGATGAAGTAACATTCTCACAGAGCTTGTATGAAGGATTACATCTATGGAGTGTTGTTGTATAACTCTGTGGCAAGATGAAGTAACATTCTCACAGAGCTTGTTTGAAGGATTACATCAATGGAGTGTTGTTGTATAACTCTTTGGTAAGATGAAGTAACATTCTCACAGAGCATGTATGAACGATTACATCTATGGAATGTTGCTGTTAACTCTGTGGTAAGATGAAGTAGCATTCTCACAGAGCTTGTATGAAGAATTGCATCTATGGAGTGTTGTTGTATATCTCTGTGGTAAGATGAAGTATCATTCTCACAGAGCTTGTATGAAGGATTACGTCTATGGAGTGTTGTTGTATAACACTGTGATAAGATGAAGTAACATTCTCACAGAGCTTGTATGAAGGATTACATCTATGGGGGTGTTGTTGTATAACTCTGTGATAAGATGAAGTAAAATTCTCATAGAGCTTGTATGAAGGATTACATCTCGGGAGTGTTGTTGTTAACTCTTTGGTAAGATGAAGTAACATTCTCACAGAGCTTATATGAAGGATTACATCTATATGAGGTGTTGATGTACAACTCTGTGGTAAGATAAAGTAACATTCTTACAGAGCTTGTATGAAAGATTGCATCTATGGAGTGTTGTTGTATAACTCTGTGGTAAGATGAAGTAACTATCTCACAGAGCTTGAATGAAGGATTACATCTATGGGGTGTTGTTGTTTAACTCTGTGGTAATAGGGTGTGTCATACGGAGGTGAATTTTTTTTTTTGAGTTTGAAAAATCGGCCCATGGTATTAATGATGTAGTTCTATGTGCAGAATCATGTGATATCTTCAGATTTGAAAAGTTTTCATTTTTTGCTAGGTAAATTTTAACTTGAAATCTTATGAAAATTCAGTATTCCCACCCTTTTTCCAACACCACTAAATAGCTTATTTAAAGTAAAGTAAATGTATCAGGTTAATTTATTAGGATGAAAATGATCCAGAATAGTGAAACGAATGATCTTGACACATTTATTAAATTTAATATTCCTTTAGAAAACAAAATCATCAAATACAAAAACCTGTTTTACTACTACGACCCGGTGTTGCTGCACACCATAGAGAACATGTCTTTCTTGCTTCTGTTTCTACTCATCACCTCCCTGCTGACCACCTGAGCTCGGATTTAGCCTTCCCTCCTCTCCTGGCTGTACACGTGACTGCTGGCCTCACTCACTTGCTGTACACAACGCTCTATACTCTGGATGTGCGAGGGCCAGGCAGGGACATGCATGGGGTTGTCCAGGAAAGCTCTGACTTGAACATTGGTGAGGCTGCAGGTAAGAGGGGGCTCACTGCCAGCCTGGATGTTATCCAGATCTATGAGATCAGTGAGGGTCTTGGCACCTAGATTGACTTCAGGAGTCTTCCTGACCCTGAAGGAATCGTCACCAACTGATTCGTCATGCCCAGATCCTCTCATAAGTCTCATATCCAAGATCTTTTTGACTGCCACTCTTCTCTCCTCCTCATCCTTACTGCAGAGCATTGTCTGCAGAACTGCCTCGGGATGAGCATACCAGGAAGATCTCCTCACAGTCTGCTCCACAATCTGAACAACCTTCCTTGGCTGACTCCTCAGGAGCTCAAGCTGGAAGAGAACATGCCTCGGACCTTCGGAGAACGATGACTTGATCTTGGTGTTGAACCAATTTGGCAAGTAGACACTCACGATGAATTGGACAATAAGTCTCAGGTTGTGAAGCTGGTTCCCTTTCAGTTTATGATGAGCGACCCAAATTCTGCAGAACCTGAGAGCCGTTGTGAGCCACCTAGAATGTGAGACTGGACCTATCTGCAGGTAAGCAAGTCTATCAGGCATGACCCCAGTTTTGATGGCACTGCAAATCATGTAACCATAGTACTGGTCAGTACTCAGGTCGTCAATGACAGTATGTGCAAGCTCAACGAGTGGAGGGCCAACTGTGATTTTTTCAAAGCTCGGATTTATTTCTAACTCAGTGGCAGAGTCCAGCATCTTGCCAAGAGGACCAGACCATCTGTTGTTTGAAAGAGTCTTGCCATCCAGCTCCTGGATCAGATGTCTGAGTGGCAACTCGTTGGTGTGGAGGTCACAAACAATCCAGACCAGCTTCCTCCCAATCTTCCGCTCTATCCACTATATGACCCCCCCTTGCCACCCTGTGTTCGTGTTGGTGCTGTCCCCTCCAATGGCCTGCAGGGTCTGGTCTACGTTCCTCTCTCTGAGCCAGTTCACAATGTTATCTGCCACTATCTCAGCTGGTTTCCTGATGTCATCTTTCTCTGGAGTGAAATGCCACAAATACTTCCCTCCTGGTTCACTGCAGCAGGAGTAGTGTTCCTCCTTCACCATGGCAGGGAACAACTTGTCAGAATCTCCAACTTTCATGAACACTTTAGTGTCATCCCTTCTCCCATCAAAGAACACACAATTGATTCCATTTTCTCTTATCCCCTTATCAAACTCCTCTTCTAGGTTACTGACAAGTTTCTCCTGAGCTCTCCTTACTTTGTTATGATCTATCACCAGGTGAACATCATCAGGTGTTATCAAACCACCGTCAATCCAGGCAGCTGTTGCTATCTCTGCAGTTTCTCTGAGACCAGTGTGGTGTCGCATACTGGCCAGAGCTATGCTCGGGATATCTTTCCTATTTCGAATCTTATGCCTGGAAGGTTTGGGATCATTATTTTCTGGGTTAGGGACAAAGTCACCATTCTCCTGGTCAGCACTCGGATCAGCCATGGGGAAGTCATTAAACTCTGAATCAGCTTGACTCCAATCATCGGCCTTTTTTATCTCACCCTGGGCCTTCTCAAGTCTCTTTTCCTCGGCAACTCTTCTCCTCTTCTGTCTCTCTGTGGCAGCCTCCTGTCTCTTGGACTCCGGAATATCTTGGCTAGAAATCATGAGAGCCCCTATACTGCCAGTCTTCTCTCTCTGTGCTTTGACAAATGCCAGTTCGATCACAGGAATCTTCAGTTCACGCTTGCAAATACAGGAGATGTGGGCCTCGGATTTACAGTCACGATCGCATCCAAACTCAGGACAGAAAACAATTGGGCACTTGCAAGTAATTATGTCAAATAACTGGTCCAGTTGCTTGGCAAAGCTGTCCTTAACTGCAAGTTTTCCTCTCCCAAGAGAGATATCTCTTGCCTTTTCCCAACTGGCTAGCAGTCTCTCACTAATCTTCTTCTGACTTGTTATGACTGGAGGCTTGAACTGAGCGTTAGCCAGAGTGTACTGTGCCAAGACAGCTTTGGTCATATCACTGGCAATGTCTTTGTTTGTGTAAGTTCTTTGGTTCTTTTCACTGATTTGCCTGATTAAAACACCGTATCTCAAAGCATCTCTCAATGTAGGCAACTCCGACTTCAGGAGCTCTCTCCCAGACCCAAGATAGTGACTGAGATGGCTGGATTTTTGGTTCCTCGTCCTGACACAAGCAGCCATCGCAAATATTATCAACTTATAAATGCATCAGAATCTGAAACAGAAAAAAATATTGTTAGTTGGGTTGTTAAAGAATGAAGTCAGAAAGCAATGTTCACTATTTAATTGTAATGCACTAATGCAGCTGTACGTTAGATTTTCGATAAATTTCACGCTAAAATTTGCCTAGCAAAAGGTTGCAAAATATTGAAACTGAAATTATTTTCTGTTTATATACACTAAAATCTACCAAAAAAGTGATGGGCCATTAGTTTTAGCTGATCTTCCCTCCTATGACACACCCTAATGAAATATTCCCATTTATTGTGCACCATATTATGTATATAAATTATCATATTTATACTTTATGTATTCAGCTTGTGAATGCTGGCATCTGTACAGGCAAGCGCACAGTAATACATAGATAGATAGACAGTGAAGACAGAGTCTTTGTGGTGTGGAAGTGAGCTCCTGGGTCCCTCTGTATATATATATATCTCCCGGACAAGAATAGAACCTACTTTTAAGATAACAAGTGTTTGTGTATACCCTCAGTAGTATAGAAATTTTGTGGGTATTCAAGACGAACGTCAGATGGCGCAGTGATTATTTCTCAGTGAGATACAGTGGACCAAGCCTTCCCGCCAGACTCTGTTAATGGCATCTCCTCTTCAGCTTCATGATCTACAACAAGACTATTACAAGCCTCTAGACTTACAGTGTTGTGAAGTGCTATGCTGTGCACAGTGCTGTGAAGTGAAGTGTTTTGTGAAGTGCTGTGTTGTGTATTTTAATCATAATTGTGTGTGCAAGTTGCGGTCAGATGACTAAGGGAGCGGCCCGACAGTACGTGCTCTCTCGTCTCTGGTCTGAGGGTGACTGAGGAACCAGCGCTCGACGCTGCCCATCCGCCCAAGCCTCCCCTCCCGCCAGGCACACACACACACACACACGCATTCACCTTATATTAAATTCTTGTGACTTGCTGTAGACTTCTGTAATTCTGTGCATAGATTACGAGGGGCTGACCCGGTCTTTTGCACAGATAGAGTACAGAAGCAATCAACATGTCTCACAGGGATCAAAATGATACCCTGGACGATGGGGTTACGAGTTTTTGTGTGGGAGACCTCTCCCCACCCACACTCAGACCCCACTCTCCCCACACTAACAACGCCCAGTCACCCACGAAATCTCCTTGCTCGTCGCGAGCCAGCTCTCCTGCGATGCATGCGTCCACAGATCTCCGTCAACTGATAAAGCGGATGGAAACTTCTCGACGCCAGGACGATATTGCAAGGAGAGAAGAGGAAGAAATTCGGTACAGGAAGTCTGAAAAACGGCGCCATGAAGAGGAACAACGACGCAGAGAACTCGAAGACATACGTAGAAGTGAGGATGACCTGAGAAGAAGGGAAGATCAAGCCAGATTTGAAGTCTTGATTTCTCTGTTAGCCTCCCCACAACGATCTACCGTACAAGATTCGTCTGCTACTACTAACGTTGATGCGACTAGAGGTACTGGTACCTCATTTCCCAGAGTCAAGTCAACAATCCCTCAAAAGGCTGCAGTACACACGCCTCCCTCTCTGATGTCTGACGCTTCTTATCAGATGTTTCGGGAATGGCGTCGACGTTGGCAAGACTACGCAACAATGGTTGACTTGTCAAGTTTATCACAGCCGAAACAGATGATACAGCTTCGTATGTGCTTGTCCTTAGAGACACAACGTACTCTCGAGCACACACTTCAAGTGCCTCCTACGACAACTCTGACGGTAGAGGCCGTGCTCGACAAGTTGCAGGAACACGTCAAGGGACAGCGCAACGAAGCACTCAGAAGAAGAGAACTTCTCCAATGTAAGCAGCTTGATGGAGAATCTTTTAACGCATTTTTTGTAAGGCTCAAAAGGTGTTCAGAGGAAGTTGATGTTTGTCCTGGACATTCTCAAGTCTGTGAAGAGACACAACTCAAGACAATTATTTTAACGGGTGTCCGAGATGAAGAGCTAGTTAGCCGTCTCATTTCCCTTGACCCCACTTCCTCCCTTCAAGATGTTGTTACAAAATGTCGAGCGTATGAGGCCGCCAGGTGTGCGACTTCAGCTTTACGCTCACAACCTGACCAGGTGAGGGCGATGTCTTCCTACAGAAAGGGTAAGAAGCAGCAAGGTAACCCCACCCCTCACCCTCCAGCTACACCTTCAGCAGCAGCTTTGTGTAACAGCTGTGCGAGACAGCATAATGCCTCCCAGTGCCCAGCTGCTCAAAGCGTGTGCAGAAGTTGCGACCGCCAGGGTCACTGGGCTTACACAGTCAAGTGCCCTGCTAGCAAAGTTCAGTGCAGACTTTGTGGTCGTGTGGGCCATTATGATAAATGTTGTCGTAAGAAGACACATAAGGGACACCACCTAGGATCCAAGAAGTCATCCTCAGGTAGTGCTGGCGCCACCCTCCTTCTGGCAAGCATCAAGACGCTGTGTCCAGTCGTTCCTGCCGTCGTGTACATTGTTCCACAGACACGACGCCCCAGCACATTAATGTCGTCATTTCTTACGGTAACTCGTCATCCAGTCTTCAGATGTTACCTGACACCGGTGCTGACGTCTCAGTAATTGGTCCACAACACTTAGCAAGTTTGGGAATACCCGGGAGCAACCTACAGCCCCCTCCTCAGACAACGAAACTGACAGCTGATGGTTCCAAGATGGCTCCAGCTTTGGGATCTTTCTGGGCTACTCTTACCTTTGGTAAGCAGTCTTGCTCAGCCCGGATTGATGTTCATGATGGTATCCCGACTCCGCTTTTATCATATGGCCATTGTCAAGAGTTGGCCATTATTTCCAAGGAATTCCCTAAACCTATTTTAAAGATCACCCATGTCAACAGGTTGAAGGAATTCCCTATCTCTACTAACACGTCCCCTTCTGATGCGAGAGCTTACCTTCTCAAGGAGTTTGCTGACGTGTTGGTTACGAAGAAATCTTTAGGATCCACACCACTCAAGCCGATGGTGGGTCCACCTATGAAGATTCATCTTAAGGATGGTGCTACACCTTTTGCCATCTACACCCCTCGTTTGATTCCTCACGCCTACAAGGAGCTAGTCAGACAAGAGCTTGACTCCATGGTTGCTCAGGGAATCATCAAGCCGGCCGGAGACGAACCTTCACCTTGGTGCCACCCTCTCGTCCCCGTCGCCAAACCTCGTGGTGGAGTACGGATCACCACCGATCTGTCAAAACTTAACCAGCAAGTTTCCCGTCCAGCCCACCCTTCACCCACACCCTTCGCAGCTGTTCGAAATGTGGACCCGAAGGCGAAGTTTTTTACAACGATGGACGCCTTATGTGGTTATTGGCAAATCGAGTTGGCCGAAGAAGACCAGCATTTGACTACATTCATCACACCATATGGGAGATATTAGTATTGCAGGGGCCCCATGGGATTTGCCGCTACGGGTGATGCATTCTGTCAACGTGGTGACGCGGCCCTTCAAGGAGTCACGAATTGTGTCAAGGTGGTTGATGATATCTTACTCCATGACGAAGACTACTGTGCCCATCTCTCCCGGATATACGAAGTTCTCACCAGATGTCGAAAGTACGGGATTACCCTCAACGCTGACAAGTTTGTAGTCGCCGCACCATCAGTGAACTTCTGTGGGTACACTCTCTCAGCATCAGGTATCGCAGCTGACCCGGAGAAGTTAAGTGGAATCAGGGATTTTCCAACCCCTGCCAACCTGACAGACCTCCGTTCTTTTTTGGGTCTGGTCAATCAGCTGGCTGAATTTACACCTGACATCTCCGCCGCAGCCCAGCCGTTACGCCCCCTGCTGAGCCCCAGGAGGACATTCCTGTGGACCCCAGATCATCAAGAGGCCTTCCAGCGAGTCAAGCAGGCCCTCGTAAGTCCACCTGTCCTCGCCTGTTACGACCCAGCCCTACCAACCGTCCTCCAGACTGACGCCTCAGACTCTACGGCGTTGGTTACGCCCTTCTGCAGGACTATGGCGGTGGACAACTCCGCTTAATTCAGTGTGGATCCCGGTTCCTGACCGACGCTGAGACCCGATATGCCACGATTGAGCTGGAGATGTTGGCTGTTGTCTGGGCGATGGCGAAGTGCCGCTTCTACCTGATAGGACTTCAACACTTCACCCCCCTCACGGATTATCGCCCTCTTATATCTATAATCAATCACTACTCTTTGGATGCAGGAGAGAATCCTCGCCTTCAACGTCTGAAAGAGAAGCTCTCGCCTTATCTCTTCACGGCTGTGTGGTGTGCGGGTAAGCTGTTGTGCATCCCGGATGCCCTGTCCCACGCCCCTGTCAGTCGCCCCACCCTAGAGGACGAGATGTTGTGTTCTACAGCTGCTGCATCCCTCAAGTCAGTAGTTTCATTGAAGGCCGTCTTCACATCAGAAGAGTCTACAGCACCGGATGCAGACAAGACCCTTGAAGATCTCTGCACCGCAGCCCGGGCCGACCCTTCCTTTGTTATGGATAAACTATATACACAACAGTAGAGCTGGGTGTTCCATCTTCACAGTGGGGAGAGAGAGAGAGAGAGAGAGAGAGAGAGAGAGAGAGAGAGAGAGAGAGAGAGAGAGAGAGAGAGAGAGAGATCTTCCTTATAACATTCACCAGTCGTTCAGCTGTACCAAAAATATACCAACAGCGGAGTTTACACATGCCTGAACCATAAGCCAAGAGAGATAAGATATTACCTTCTCTCTCTCTCTCTCTCTCTCTCTCTCTCTCTCTCTCTCTCTCTCTCTCTCTCTCTCTCTCTCTCTCTCTCTCTCTCTCTCTCTCTCTCTCTCTCTCTCTCTCTCTCTCTCAGAAAACATACTGGTAAACTTAATATTCAGTGAGAGTCGTATCCCCCCACCTCCCCAAAATGTAAACAATGTGGGTATTCCAGTTTATTATTGGTTACCTAGCCTAATATAGTCCAACCTAACACAAACTTAACCTAACACAACCTAACCTAACTTAACCCAACAACCCAAAACACAAAAACAACGCAAAATCGACACGACTTTGATAACCAACATCCAAATAATATAAACTGGGGAACTGAGGGAGTGTACCTAGCGTGTAAGACTATAAATCATACCAGACGTCGTGTTGGTGTGTGTTATGGGTATCACTGGGCAGAGAGATGATCTAGGATTCTAGGTGAACACACAACTACGGAGCTGGGCTACCCACAACAAGTCGACAGATGGTAGTGTTATGAGTCTCGTGGCTGCTGTTGGTGTTCCCAGTGGATAAATAAGTCTTGCTACCTAAAGTAGGAGCTGCTCTGAGGCCCCTCCACTGTTTCCATGGAATATTGAAGAGGTACAATATCACTGGTTTTTGATGGTGATGGTATAAGTAATATTCTTAAATGTAATGATGATGATAATATTGAAAATTTTAAAAATAATAATAATAATAACAATAATCTTTTACACAATTTTTTCACACATTTTCACACACACACAAACACACACACACACACACACACACACACACACACACACACACACACACACACACACACACACACACACACACGCACACACACACACACACACCATTGACTGCCATACTCCCTCACACTACTGACTGACACACTCCCGCACACTTATGGATATATGACTGGAACAGGCATACACTCACAGAGAGATAGATAGATATACTTACAGACTCTCCACGGTAGACGAGAGAGGGGAGGGGGAGAGAAGAAGTAGGGAGAGAGGGAGGAGGGAGATATGGAGGGGGAGAGAGAGAGGGGGAGATGGGGGGTGGGGGAGGTGATAGTGGATGATTAAAGGAGGCTGGGGTGAGAGAAGGCGGGGTGGGGGTGAGGGGTGGAAAGAAAAGGGGAGTGAGGACGTTCAGGTGAGGAGGGGTGGTGAGGGGATGTGGTGAGGAGGGGGTGGTGAGGGGATGTGGTGAGGGGATGTGGTGAGGGGATGTGGTGAGAGGATGTGGTGAGGTGGTGGTGTGGTGAGGGGGTGTGAAGAAGAAGAAGAAGAAGAAGAAGAAGAAGAAGAGGAAGAGGAAGAGGAAGAGGAAGAGGAGGAAGAGGAAGAGGAAGAGGAGGAAGAGGAGGAGGAGGAGGAGGAGGAGGAGGAAGAAGAAGAAGAAGAAGAAGAAGAAGAAGAAGAAGAAGAAGAAGAAGAAGAAGAAGAAGAAGAAGAAGAAGAGCAGTGCAATAAGTGATTACCATACAGTGCTCGATAGTGCACCCCAAGGAAAAGTCAGACAGTGGGCACTTTATCGGTCACCTTTAAAGTGCCAGTGACAAGGACCACCGCGGTGTTTACATATGTCGTGAAAACTGTGTCGGCGACCCCAAGCACCAGGGACAAAGACCACGGTCTTTACGACTGACAAATATTAACAGATGTCTACCAGTGTCAGTGTCCCTCAAAGTGCCGCCAGTGACAAACACTTCCGTCCGCCCACAACAGATTTCAACAGATGGCCACCAATCACTTACTCCCGACGCACTCTGTACCATCTAAAGCGTGGGAACGGTTATCCTGATGGCAGTGTTATCGCGCTACTCAAGTCACTGAACATATTCCACGCGCGGAGCCGCAGACAAGGCCGTCATGCACATAAGCCCATTAGAACCGTAACCTCCACTAGGAAACCGGAGAAACCCACCCCTGACAGACCATACCACCACACTGAAGTTCCACGGATATGGTATGATCTCCCGTCTTTACTGCTATCCAACGTCACTTCCCTAGCTAACAAGTTCGACGAGCTGGCAACTACAGTCAGGTCAACCGCCGCGAGCGTCGTTGCCATATGTGAGGCTTGGCAAATTGTGCCTGAAACGTGTCATATTGAGGGATATCAGCTCTTTCATCACCTTCGTTCACAAAGACGCGGTGGGGGCGTTGCCCTCTTCTGTCAAGATGACCTACGCCCGTCACGCCTGGATGTTCAAGTCCCAGCAGATGTGGAAGCATTATGGGTACGTGTCGTGCTATGGGCCCACCCACGCAACACTGCTTCCATTATAATCTGTGTGGCATACCATCCGCCTCGATCACCCACCAGAGACACTCTTATCAATCATCTCATCACCACCTCAGACCACCTCAGAGTTAGGTACCCATGTGCCAAGTTAGTATTATGTGGGGATTTAAATGAAATTGACACCACTGATATCCAGGACCAGCTATCACTATCACAAGTTGTGACCTTCCCCACACACGGTCAAAATACCCTTGACCTTATCTTAACTGACTTAGCGGACCAGTACCAACCACCTCAACCAATGCCTCCTATCGGGTGTAGCACACACTTATCAGTGCTCTGGTCCCCAGCTGCCACTCCCACTCAAGTACAGAGACCCTACATCAAGACCTACAGGCCGATTACTGACTCTGCAGTGCGCCTCTTCGGGCAGTGGATAGTTCACCATCCCTGGACTGAAGTACTTAGCGTGGATGACGTGGAAACCAAATGGATAAATTATACCAACACCACCACGCAAGCTCACCACCACTTCTTCCCCGAGAAGTCCATCAGATCTCACCCAGCTGACTTGCCCTGGATCACACCTCGGATCAAAAGACTTATGCAACAGAGAGACAGAGCCTTTCATCCCAATGACCACATCCGCTACAGGTCACTTCGCAACCGAGTCATCCGCGAAATACGCACTGCAAAGAAGTCCCACTACCCAACCAAATTACAACACCTGAAGCAGACCAACATCAGTCAATGGTATGGTAAGCTTAAAGAACTCTGTGGACTAAACAATAAGACACACCCCCTCCCCTTCCTTAGCCATCTCACTAGTGTTGACGCAGCTGAGCAAACAAATAACCATTTCGCTACTATATGCCAGACGCTCCCACGGCTTGACACAACCACTCTCCCTGCTTACCTACCAGCCCCCCTTCCCACTGACTTAGTAGAAGAATTTGACGTAGCAAAACGCCTGGACAAACTAAAATTAAAACGCTCTACCACCCCCATTGACTTACCAATGAAACTCTTCAAGGAGTTCTCCCCGGAGCTTGCTAAACCCCTCTGCTCCATCATCAATGCTTCTCTCAGTCAAGCCAGATGCCCAGCTGACTGGAAAACCTCTTATGTATCACCAGTGCCCAAGTCAACCAGCCCACAATCCTTAAATCAGCTACGACCTATTGCAATCACCCCAATACCCAGCCTAATCTGTGAAAGTTTTGTGTTCGACTGGGCTTATGCTGATATTGCAGGAGTCGTAGACCCTCAGCAATTTGGCAACATGAAAACTTCCTCCACCACTCACTGTCTTGTCAGCTTTCTCGATTACATATATCGCCATCTCGAGAAACGAAAAACGTCTGTAGCTGTCGCCTTCATTGATTTCACTAAAGCGTTCGACCTAGTCGACCACAATATAATCATCAACAAAGCTATTGACCTCGGGCTTCGAAGAAGCCTCATACCATGGCTTACAGACTTCCTCAGTGACCGACGCCAAGCTGTACGCTTCCGAGGGGCTGTCTCCACCTTTCAGTCACTCACCTGCGTCCCCCAAGGCACCAAAATGGGACCACTCTGCTTCCTTATGCTCATCAATGATGCCCTAAGAGAAACCCCTGCTCGCTGGAAATATGTCGACGACTCCACCATTGGGATCAGCGTCAACAATTCTGCTCCCAACTATACCGCCCTTCAGGATTTATTGAACAGTCTCCAAAACTGGGCCACCAACAACCATGTTACCATCAACCATACCAAGACCATGGTTATGCACATCAACCTCTCCTCCGACATTGTCCCACCTCCTTCCATTACTCTAGGTCCGAACACACTCCAGGTTGTAGATTCCACGAAGCTCCTCGGCGTCACCATAGACAACAAACTAAATTGGAAACCACACGTCAATGAAGTTGTCAAATCCTCCAGTTTCCGTCTCCACCTCCTCCGCCGACTCAAGTCCCTCGGAGTTCCTGCACACGAGCTCCTCAGTGTTTACACAACATTCATACTTCCCAAGCTCACCTATGCCTCCCCCACCTGGTCTTCCTCCCTAAATGCCACACAACGTAAACACCTAGAAAAAGTGCAAAAGAGGGCATGCAAGATTATTCTCTCCCCCTCCTACTCCACATATCAAGAAGCGCTCAACACACTGACCCTTTCGACTCTCACTGACCATCACCACGACCTCATCTGCAAATTTGGTAAGAAGCTTCTACACCATCCCCGACACCGGCTCCTACTACCACCTGAGATCCCTTGTCCGAGAATTGCTGTTCGACACCACAACCGCACCCAGCCCATACGTGCACGAACTGATCGCTATAAGAACAGCCCAGTCCCAACCATTGTAAAAATTATCAATAACTTGTAATACTGTAACACTGTCACTATGTTGAAATGAACTGTAGTTTGAGCTTTTCCCCATCTAAGTTATTATATGTCTTATTTGTGTCACTTATGTTACTTGTATATTATTTGTAATTCGTAACCCATTCCCCAAATATGTAACTGTATATTTTCAGCCTTCTGGCTGCCAAGCTCTTTCAATAAACCGTTAATTATTATTATTACACACACACACACACACACACACACACACACACACACACACACACACATCTATAATCACAGTTTAATTAATTAAAAATGATGAGAAAAAAAAGGAAATATCATACTGTATATAGTGTAGCAAAAGGGACCAAAAAAAATAGAGCCTTTACCTGAGGTGGTTTTATAATAATCTCTTATAAGCTTAGATGTATTGCCAGAAGAAGAAGAAGAAATAAGCAAGAGAAGAAGGAGGTAATGAAGAACTAAAGAAGGAAAAAAGACAATAATTAATGAGAAGAAGAAAGAGAAGAAAGACACAATGAAGAATAAGAAATAAAACAAGAGTATAAAAAATAAAATAAGAAAAGAATAAAGAGACAACAAAGAATAATAAAGCAGAAAATGAGAATAACGAATAAGAGAGAATATGAGAAAAACCCACAATCTATAGCAGTCAACAATACCCTTATATATATATATATATATATATATATATATACGGAGATTAGCCCACCCGGGCACAGATCACTGACCCACATCGTGGCCTAGGGGCGAAAATGTAACAACAACAACAACAACAATAATAATAATAATAATAATAATAATAATAATAATAATAATAATAATAATAATAAAAAAATAATAATAATAATAATAATAATAATAATAATAATAATAATATTAATAATGTTAATATTATTAATAATAATAATAATATTAATAATATTAATAATATTAATAATATTAATAATAATAATAATAATAATAATAATAATATTAATAATATTAATAATATTAATAATAATAATAATAATAATAATAATAATAATAATAATAATAATAATAATAAAGAACCATAAAGAAATACAAAAATTAAAAAAAGACTAAAAGTGAGAAACAATATATGTTGTGTTGTCAATAGTAAGAGAAACATTTGAGACCCTGCAATTGTGTGTAAATGAGGCAGAAAGTCAGATCAACAACCTGGGACTTGGTCACAATTTTTGTGATGCCATATGGCAGCAGGGTCTACCATTAGACAACACATTATGCTTCCAAAATCTTCTCAGGCGGTGGTACCTCCCTGTTTGGTAACTGCCTACTACCTAGTAAATGGTTAAGTAACATCATATACAGTATAATAATTTCATAAAAAATATATAAAAATACAGCAAGCAAATATTAAAGCTATAGCCATTATATTTCCCCAGGACAAATATGTATGTCTGTGTACCACTACCCCAAGCATAATACTCAATAATAAACCTACTTCTATTTCCTCTCTTCTACGACCTAAGAAAATCCCACAGGCCCTAAATCACAACAAAGAAATTCCACAGGCCTTTAATACCACCAAAGAAATCCTACTACAATACGTACCTCATCCCACCTGTCTTTATCTTATGCATACTCTGGCTGGTGCTGACGAGGTGGTGTAAGTGAAACATGGGTGGGTGGGACCGTAGACATATTGCGATGGGAAGGTGTTTTTTTTTTTTTTCTGTAGGTGGAAATTTGGTTCTAATTCTAATGGGGCCTTATTTTTAGTGGGTGCCCTTTATAGTGGGTTCCATTTTTAATGGGGTCTTAGTTCTAATGGATGCCAGTTCTAGTGGGTCCAAGATCTAAAAGACCCCAGTTCCAAGAGTCCTCTATCCTAGCATGTCCCAAGACGTAATAGGCCCCTGCTGTAATAAGCCTGTCCTAATAGACCCCAGTCTTATTACACCCAAATGCAACCCAGCCTTCTCATAGGCCTACTGTTACTGAGGCCTACTGTTACTGGGGTATACTGTTACTGGGGCATACTGTTACTGAGGCCTACTGTTACTGAGGCCTACTGTTACTTGGGCCTACTGTTACTGGGGTCTACTGTTACTGGGGCACACTGTTACTGGGCCCTACTGTTACTGGGGCATACTGTTACTGGGGCATACTGTTACTAGGGCATACTGTTACTGGGGCAGTGTTACTGGGGCATACTGATACTGGGGTATACTGTTAATGGGGCATATTGTTACTGAGGCATACTGTTACTCGGACATACTGTTACTGGGGTATACTGTTACTGTGGCATACTGTTACTGGGGCATACGGTTACTGGGGAATACTGTTGCTGTGGCATACTGTTACTGGGGCATACTGTTACTGGGGCATACTGTTACATGGGCCTACTGTTACTGGGGCATACTGTTACTGGGGCATACTGTTACTGTGGCATACTGTTACTGTGGAATACTGTTACTGTGGCATACTGTTACTGTGGCATTCTGTTACTGTGGCATACTGTTACTGGGGCTCACTGATATATATATATATATACATATATAAAATATGGTACAGGGGATGAGGGAGAGAGGAAGGGGAGAAAGGGAGAGTAAGTGGTGAGGGGGAGGGTGAAGAAAAGAGAGAACGTGGGTGAGGGGGGTGAGGGGAGAGTAGGCATGAGAGAGAAAGAAATAAAAAGGGAAAGTAGGTGAAGAAAAGGAGGGAGGTTTTGATGAAGGAAAGGGAAGGTGAGAGAGAGAGGTGACGGTGGTGAAGAGGAGGGCGGAAATGAGGGAGGGTGGGGAGTGGGAAGGAGGATGGGAGGGGAGTATGGGAGGGAGGATGGGATGGGAAGATGGGTGTTATCATCACTATGGTTACCCTTTGTGATGTTTATTAGATAGAGGAGAGAGGGATATGGAGGGGGTTTGATATATAGAAAAGGGGGTATGGAAGGGGAAAGAGGGGTAATTAATATATACTAGAGGGGAACGGGAGGGGGAGGGAGGATGAGAGAGGGGAAAACGGGGGACTAAATACATACACAAGAGGGGAGAGGGATGGGAAGGGGGAAGGGGAAGGGAGGAGGGGAAGGGAGGAGGGGAAGGGGGAGGGGGAAAGGAAGGAGGGGTTGAGGCCAGAGGGAGGAACCTTCTATTTGTATTCATTTATTCATGGGTGAGTCACTTGATGAGACAGCCATAATGCAGATGGCCTGAAGTGTGTGTGTGTGTGTGTGTGTGTGTGTGTGTGTGTGTGTGTGTGTGTGTGTGTGTGTGTGTGTGTGTGTGCGTGTGCATCTTGAATTAGGTTTTGCAACTTATAAGGGAGTAATCGCAAATACCATCAATACACACACACACACACACACACACATACACAGAGCTATACCTCATAACGTCTTACATCAATAATATAAACAGCTGTGGTAGGCAACATCGATATTTTTTTCCCATAACAGTTAAGATGAAGTCAGGTTTTGTTTCCCACCAATAGTGAGGCGGGCGCGAGGTTTGCATCAGCCACCACGCAACTTTATAACTCAACCTTAAACTTACGGGAAAACTTACTTCTTCGCGTTGTGGGTTTTGTTGTTGTCTTTCTATCTGTGTAGAGAGAGAGAGAGAGAGAGAGAGAGAGAGAGAGAGAGAGAGAGAGATGATCGTTGTCAGGTTTTCTCTTTGTGATGAATATAATAATAGGAACATGGCGAGTGATTCTTCTCAGTGGTTGTAAACTATGGACTCCTAAGGGATACATGAAGCTACATCAGATACAGTTTAGAAGAGATAAAGGTACAATGGGTGTATACAGAAGATGCCACATGTATTACTATTTATAATCGAAAAATCCATAATTCCCACATTTATGTCATGTCTTTACTGACTAGGTAAATGTTATCCATATTTGCCGCCTCGATATACGATGACGTAAAGCGGGAGCCATTCCTAAAACAGAACTTTGAGCTTTACAGAGGCCATAAGCTGAAAAAATTATATTTACTATTTATTGTTTTTCACTAACATTTATAAGAAGATTCATTACCATTTATGATTTGACATTATTGAAAAACATTAAATATATCCGTCAATGGCACCTCATTACTTATAAGATTCATAAAACACCTGAGCATCGTCTTTAGTAATGGGTTATAGCAGTGGCGTACCATTAATGAGGCAAGCAGAACACCCACATATATCAGTATCAAATCAAATATCAAGTGGGATATGGCCTTTCTCTAAATAAGGGTTGTCAGGCTTTCATAAACACCTAATTTCGTAAATTATATCAGTGGCATCTGGCAAAAGTATCTATTATAAATCACTAAATTATGGGTGCAAAGTACTTACGGTGATCTACAGTAATTTAGAAATAAAGTCGTTAAAATAAATGACTAGGCATCATGCACAACGCTGGCCCTCTAAGTTCCCAATGATCTTACTGACGAACATTTAAATAATTTTTTATTTATATGATCCGATTATTATTTCAAGTAAAACAGAAAACTGAATAACTTTCCCAAGTGAAAAAACTATAACTGAAAGCGGACTGTTGGGTTATTTAGAAATATTAAAAATAATAATGTAGACCAGGTTTGTACTCATTACATTTATATAAACCTTATTAAAGTCACTCTTATAGAACAAAAACTCTTAGGTAATATAATATCACCGTATAACATAATACTTCATGCTTATTAAGGGAAACAAATATTAAATTTGACTAAAATGGCTCCAATTCCTTATGCTCCAACACAATAAAGTCCATTTTAGCATGTTTTTGAGAGGAAGGTTACGTCTTTATGTCCATTGAAGGCACGCGGCTTATCCTTCTGCATGCATTGAGGGACGCTGAGGTTCCTCGACTTTCTTGAGTGAAAACTGTTAAGACTAAAATTAAATCTGTATTATTGAAGACACTATTTAAAAATATAGTTTGCTTTCGGATCATATGAAGATCCTCCCCCCCAAACCAACTTGGGGGGGAAGATCTTCATATGATCTAGCCTGGGGGGGAGGATCTTCATATGATCAAGAGCTCCATGGACCGTGATACTTTCAAGACTGTTGTGCTGCCCTTGCTAACTGAAGATTCTCTGTCTGTTATTAATTGGCTTAAGCAACGCAGAATGCTTAAAAGTGAAGTGAAATGTCCCTCTTGTGATATGATCAAGCCCAGTCGCGCTCATATGAAGATCCACCCCCCCTAACCTACCCTAACCTAACCTAACCTAACCTACTTGGGGGGGAGGATCTTCATATGATCTAGCCTGGGGGGGAGGATCTTCAGTTGGATACTTTGGGGGGGAAGATCTTCATATGATCCTTGCTTTCTACTAGGTATGCAATGCATGCCTTGCATTCATTAAGAATACGCCAATAGGTTATAGGTAATTTAGTACATGTCAACTATTGTTATACTGTACCTTTCTATGATAGTTTACCCTCAAGCTATACACGTTTTCTTTGTTAAGGTCTTCGCTCTGCCTCCCAGTTGCGCCACCGTCTCGCTTTAAAGTACCACACGACACCAATGACCATTTAGATCTGCTTTTTACTTACAATTCTCACATATACAACTCATGTAAATAACTTTAATAAACGCACAAACAAATTCGAACTAAACTCATTGCCAATCGAGCTAACAAAACAATTACCCAACAACAACAATAACAACAGGGATGACCAGCGTAACAAGCACGTCGAAGTTCACGTCTTTATAAAGCTGAAATTGGTTCAGTTTTTGACAACACCCGGGAGACAAGTTAGTCTACACACACACACACACACACCTCTCTTCCCTGCTATAGCTAGTTCTCTCTATCCCTCTACACTGGCCCTGTCGACGCCAATTTTCAAGGTACACAAACCACAGACTGAATCGATTGAGGAAATGAATAATGTATTCTGGTCAAGAGAATTTATATAATACAGATTGTTGGATACTTACTTCTTTGTGGATCAGTGTATCAATTATATATATTTTAATTTCCTAGGCTTTAATCAACATATTTACAGGATTTAGCAGTATAACAAAGTTACATTCCATTGAGAGACAATTACAATTTACACCCTTGTTTATTCCATGGTGTTTACATTATTACAATTACTTTTCAGATTCAGTAAAATGATGACTGGAAAACTTCAACTTCGGACAGAATTTTTTTTGTGTTGGACATTTAAATTATGTTCACATTAGACAAGACAAGCTGTTGGTTTTAATTTCCAGGATGAGCGAGTCTTCATACACAGTCACAAAAATCTTATTTCTCGGTACTACAGCGGGCATGGGAGGGTGGTGGGTGGGTGTTAGCTCTGAGTTAATATTTCTTACCACACACTCACACACACACACACACACACATACACACACACACACCAATCAAAGGGAAATATATGTAATGAATAAGACATAATAAGATATAAAATGTATAAAGAAAATATTGATGTGTATAGTACATATAAACAGTTATATAAAGTACATGGATACATATTTACATTTGTACAGTAGAGACAAATACTCATTAATAAATAGTCTCACTGCTTTATATACCACGGGATTACACGGGTGAAGAGACTGTATAAACCAAACTGTTATACTCTCACACCTGACTGTACAAATGACTGTATAAAGTGGAGAGATTTTACAGTTTAACACCTGACTGTATGTATGTATGTATGTATGTATGTATGTATGAAGAACCTGTGGCTGACCAAGTGTGTGTTATAAAGTAGTATGGATGATTAACTGTATGAACTGACTGTACATATAATAAGAGACTGTGTGATACATAAACATGGTTCATCATGCAGGTGAGGTGACTGTATGACCCAGGACAGATGATTACATGTATGACGGTGTGTGTGTGTGTGTGTGTGTGTGTGTGTGTGAGTGAGTGAGAGAGAAGGGACCAAATTTTGCAGACATATAGCACTAATTAATTCGACTTTTTCTGAAAACTCTTTGTCTGTAGAACAATGGGTGAGACCTCGGGTGTCGTGAGGGGTGGAGGGTGAAGACGATGATGGTGGTGGGGGAGGGTGGTGGTGGGGAGGGTGGTGGTGGTGAGGGTGGGGGAGGGTGGTGGTGGGGAGGGTGATGGTGGGGGAGGGGTAGGGTGGTGGTGGTGGGGGAGGGTAGTGGTGGTGGTGGTGGGGGAGGGTAGTGGTGGTGGTGGTGGAGGGTAGTGGTGGTGGTGGTGGTGGTGGGTGGTGGGGGAGGGTGGTGGTGGATGAGGGTGGTGATGGTGGTAGTCGGGGATGGTTGCGGGGGATGGTGGTAGTCGGGGATGGTAGTCGGGGATGGTGGTAGTCGGGGATGGTTGAGGGGGATGGTGGTAGTCGGGGATGGTAGTCGGGGATGGTGGTGCTCGGGGATGGTCGTAGTACTGGGGGATGGTGCTGGAGGTGATAATGAGGGTGATGGTGAGCATAATGAAGGTGATGGTGAGTATAATGGGGGTGGTGGTGATGGTGGAGGTGAGCCAAATGATGGTGACCGGTGGTGGATATAATGACAATGTTGGAGATAACGCTGTTGATGACAATGATAATACGATGAAACATCCCATTCCCATTAACGGACCCTCCTCCAGTTAGTATATATCTCCCAATAGCGGATACGCTTAAATCCGCTATTGTTACCTGGAAATGAAGAACCACCACGAATAAAATCAGCTAGTGAGAGGGTCTTTTTCCCCTTATCTAATTTCCCAAGAAGTCAATCCGCTATTGTTGGCGACTACTGGAGTGTCATAAGGGGGGGGGGGTGTCTTCTGTGTGTGTGTGTGTGATTGTGTGTGTGTGATTGTGTGTGTGTGTGTGTGTGTGTGTGTTTGAGGGGGAGGGGGGGTAAGAGTCCCTCACCCCCAATTTTCAGTTCCACTCGTCCAATACCATCTGAGCTACAGGGTGAGCGATGTATGCTATTCAACTGAGTTTTATGCAACCCTCGCGCTTATTGTCTCGTGTGGGAGGGAGGCGTTGTAATTGGCTTCCCTTCCATTACATACCCTAAGCGGCCTTGTGAATAAAGATTTTTTTTTTTTTTTTTGTGAAATAAAGACTTAAACGACATTAAACTATTTTCAAAGAGGTAAATACACTACGACAGTCACATAAATAATGCAGTATAGTGCGTTGCAGGGTGTTGCAGGGTGTAGTGGTGTGTTGTAGGGTGTTGTAGGGTGTTGAACGGTGTTGTCGTGTGTTGCAGGGTGTTGCAGGGTGTTGCAGGGTGTTGTGGTGTGTTGTAGGGTGTTGTGGTGTGTTGTAGGGTGTTGTGGTGTGTTGCAGGGTGTTGTGGTGTGTTGCAGGGTGTAATAGTGTGTTGTAGAGTGTTGTTTTGTGTCGCAGGGTGTTGTGGTGTGTTGCAGGGTGTTGTGGTGTGTTGTAGGGTGTTGTGGTGTGTTGCAGGGTGTTGTGGTGTGTTGCAGGGTGTTGTGGTGTGTTGAATGGTGTTGTAGTGTGTTGCAGGGTGTTGTGGTGTGTTGTAGGGTGTTGTGGTGTGTTTCAGGGTGTTATAGTGTGTTGTAGGGTGTTGTTTTGTGTTGCATGGTGTTGTAGTGTGTTGTAGGGTGTTGTGGTGTGTTGAACGGTGTTGTAGTGTGTTGAACGGTGTTATGGTGTGTTGTTGGGTGTTGTGGTTTGTTGCAGGGTGTTATAGTGTGTTGTAGGGTGTTGTTTTGTGTTGCAGGGTGTTGTGGTGTGTTGCAGGGTGTTGTGGTGTGTTGTAGGGTGTTGTGGTGTGTTGAACCGTGTTATGGTGTTTTGTAGGGTGTTGTGGTGTGTTGCAGGGTGTTATAGTGTGTTGTAGGGTGTTGTAGGGTGTTGTGGTGTGTTGTAGGGTGTTGTGGTGTGTTGAACGGTGTTTTGGTGTGTTGTAGGGTGTTGTGGTTCACTCTACCTGACCACCTCATCTGCTCACCATACCTGCTCATCCCACCCCACCTGTTCACTCTACCTGACCACCTCATCTGCTCACCCCTCCTGCTCACCCCACCTGCTAACCACACCAAGCCACGAAGGTATGATACATTAATTGTGGACTATTTTAAAATACCAATAACACCAATTATACCTTTTATAATGCGGGTTTTTTTATAAAGCTCACGGCTATGGATGACATTTTCTTGTGACCATTACGATAATTGTAGAGGTTTTTATTTACCTATTCTACCCCACTTCGCCCTATTACGAATTGGGGATTTAGAATATAGTTAAAAGTCTACCCAGATCCCAACAGGCAACAACAAAAAAAAACAAAGACAATCGGACAATAAAAGGGTAGACAAAGGATGCGAGTTTTTGTTGTGTAAGATAAAGCACCATAAATTCCTTAACAAAATATTCAGCTTTCTATAATTTACCCTAAACCATACTTAACCTAAACATTAACAGTATATACATATTTATTCAACATACAATAATTTGAAGCAAGGTGGACGTGGGGAGGCAATATAAGATTACAAATACTTAAGTGCGGAGCTGAGATGGCTGACGAGTAAGGCTGAGTATTGTAGACGGTGGTAGGTAGTCACTGTGCTGTAGGTTTCCAGGATAGGTGATCCTGTGGTCACTTCCCAGAGTAAACTGAACTCTCCTCGAACTGGAGCTGACGAAGAAGACTTGTAGGAGGTGACGCAAAAACCAGGATATGGAGAAGGGAAACCCCGGAGTGGTAACTAAGTCTAGTCATACTCGTGTTTCGTCCCTAGATGGCGTTGCTCGTGGTGCTGGGTAGGTAGATCAGGACAATAGATGGCGTGGTTCGTAACACACCCCCCTCCAAAGACCTCCGTAGCGCGGGCGCGAAGGATGTGATCACCTGGTGCGTCTGGAGAGTAGCTGCTGCATTTCCACAGGAGCTCGGGATAAGGAGTCCGCAATCAGGTTGTCCACCCCCTTTATGTGCCTGACTTGTAGATTATAGGGCTGGGTGAGGAGAGCCCAGCAGAGGATTCGCTGGTTGGAGGTCTTGTTGGTTTGGATGAACGTGAGTGGGTTATGGTCGGTGAAGACTAGGGTTGTTTGTGGGCAAGACTGGAGGTAACATTCAAACTTCTTTATTGCCAACACCAGAGCCAGGGCCTCCTTCTCTATGGTCGAGTAGTTGGTCTGATGTTTTTTCAACTTGGCGGAGTAGTATGCCACAAGGTGAAGGACATCAGTGGTTGGGTCGGGTTGTAGGAGCACAGACCCCACTCCGACACCGCTAGCGTCGATTTGCAGATGGAAGGGCAAGGTGTAGTCAGGGGGGTGGACTACAGGCTTGGAGGCAAGGAAGGCTTTGAGGCGGTGGAAAGACTGGTCGCACCTCTGGTTCCAGATGTAAGGGACCGCAGAACTGGTAAGGTCTGTGAGGGGTCCGGCCACGCTGGAGAAGTTACTGCAGAACCGACGGTAGTAGCGGCACATCCCCAGGAAGCGCATGAGTTCCTTCCTCGTCCTTGGAGTGGGGAAGGACAAGATGGCTTTAACATTTGCGTCCTTGGGTCTCACCATATCATGCCCAACGATATGTCCCAGGTAAGTCACTGAGGCCCAGCCAAAAGCAGATTTAGCCAGGTTTATGGTGAATCCAGTCTCTTGCAGTCGTGAGAACAGAATCTCCAAACGCACCAGATGTTCGTCCCAGCCGTCCGACACCACCACCAGGTCATCCAGGTAGTCAAACGTCCCACCTAGGTCCTGAATTAGGTAATTGATGGCCCTCTGGAATGTGGCCGGAGCATTAGAAAAGCCAAACGCCATAACCAAATATTGAAAAAGACCAAATGGAGTTATAAATGCCGAGATTATTTTTGCCCTATCCGTGAGTCCCACTTGATAATATCCTTTCAATAAGTCCACCGTACTGATAAATTTGGCATAGCCTATGCTGTCTATTATATCTTCAATCAAAGGTAAAGGGTAGGAGTCTGAGACAGTGACCTGGTTCACTTTACGATAATACGTACAGAAACGAAAAGCGCTATCGGGTTTTAGAATGAGAAAGCAAGGTGAGGCCCAGGGCGAGGTACTAGGCTCAGCTAAGTTATGTTTTAACAAAAAGTCTACCTCCTTTTTCATAACCTCTCTTTTTGTGGATTTAGTCGATAGGCTGATTGCCTAATGGGTTGTACATCATCTGAGATTAGCTTAATATCATGTTTAAGTATATTGCAAAACCCTGGGAGGTCTGACGTGACTTTAGGAAATGTTGATAATAACTTAGTGAGATCTTTTGCTTGAGATGGCTTCAGAACAGAAAAATACTAATCCAAGTTGTTGAGTATGTGACTGTTAGCAGGGTTTTCTTTAGGTAGAGGGAAGTCTAAATTCTCCAATAGGTCCAAGTCATCTGTCTCCGGCTCCGGCCCTGACAAAACCGTATGCAATACAGGTAGGCTTATAGCGTCTGGGATGTCTTCCTCTGTCTGCCTGGAATGGTTAAGTTTCATGAGATTAATGTGAACAAGTTGTGAATCTTTTCTGCGATCAGGAGTATGGACTATATAGTTGAGGGGAGATAGTTTACTAGCAACTATATAGGGACCGTTCCAAGCAACCTTGGGAGTGTGGGTGGTAAGCCGAAGATGTACAATGGTCCACACTGAGGTCTTTCATATTCAAAGATGGATCAGATTGTTGGGCTTTAATGAGCTCATCCTTACTAATGGTCTTATTGTACAGATCTTCTATGGGTAGGAAGATATTGGAGGTGGTTTTAGATGAAGAGGGCCCATTTCCCACACTCTGTGACCGGGTGACAGCACAAGATGGGAAAAGGTGAGGAATAGTTTCTTCAAGGTCAGTGGTGGAGTTGACAGGTAAGGGAGAGTCGACTGTCTCTATTTGGGAACCACTAGATCTCCTACCAAGTCATTACCCAATAATAAATGAATGCCGCTCACAGGCATTGGATCTTTCCTAATGGCTACTTGCACTTCCCCAGTAATCAAGGGACATTGGAGGTGCACTTTAGCCAAGGATTAGGAAGAATGGGATGAGAGATCTGAAATTAGAACACTCATTAGTAAATGTGGTAGATATATCAGGAATGACGTTAAACAGGAGGATAGATTGTGCTGCGCCCGTATCACTTAGTATACGAAGAGGGAAAGAACGAGACCCCTCTATGATTGAAATTTTTCCCTCATAGGTGAATGAAGAGAAGAGATCCTGATGGGGCCTTTCCACATTGGTGGTTGCTTTTGGTTTGGATTTGGGATCCAGGGAACTACTTTTAGCAGTTCGACACTTTCGGTGTTTACAAGACTGGATCGTATGGCCTGGGTTTTTACAGTAAGAACAGTAAATCTTGGTTGCATCAGGGGGGGTAGGTGTTGGACCTTTCGACCTACCACTCACGTCCCCAAGGTTATCATCAGAGGAAGACCTAACATGCCGGAAAGTACCACGTTCCCTACGGCACAGTGACTCCACCAGCAAGGCGTACGCATCAGCCAGCTCAGCCGCCCGTCCTAAATTAACCTCTCCACGCTCCTCCACATGCTTCAAGATGTGAAATGGTATCGTGCTCTTCCACTCCTCCAGTACTACCAAGTTTAACAAATCCTGAGGTGGCCATTAAGAAAACCTAGATAAATTAATTAATGGTCAAAAAGACAGGATAAGTGAATTACCCTAGAAAATATCACGGCAGTGGATAACCAGAAAGTCTCGGAAACTAACCAAGTTATACCTAGGGAAAATACACTTATGAATATTGTTCTTCTGATAAGGATAATAGACTTGAAAGAGGAAGGGCGTATTACGGCATTAATATAAAGATCCGGATTAGCAACCCTTAGATACTTGAAACAGGAAGGGCGTAGAACGGCATTAATATAAAGATCCGGATTAACAATCCTTAGATACTTGAAACAGGAAGGGCGTAGAACGGCATTTATATAAAGATCCGGATTAACAACCCTGAGATACTTGAAACAGGAAGGGCGTAAAACGGCATTTATATAAAGATCCGGATTAACAACCCTGAGATACTTGAAACAGGAAGGGCGTATTACGGCATTTATATAAAGATCCGGATTAACAACCCTGAGATACTTGAAAAAGGAAGGGAGTATTACGGCATTAATATAAAGATCCGGATTAACAACCCTCGAGTTACTTTATGATTTGACCCCGAATGAGATAATGAGAAGAACAATAATTGAGGCTTTATAATTATGGGGTCCTGGTAGAGCGGGGCGTCCCAAGATATCACTTCACCCTAAACTAGTGACTATGGAACAGCCTACTCTGGAGTGAGGGTACGGCATTAAACAGATCCGGATTCTTCCCCACACTCGATAAGACTTACTACACGACTGCCACGTGTAATAACAGGTAAACCTTATGACACTTGGAACCTAATATCCTACGTCTGTCACTCTTACTGTACGATATTACCAATATATGCACACACATATGAAGGAAACTTTAAACCACCGTAAAGCAATTGTGAACAGAAGTGACTGAGAGGAATAATTAACAATGAGTAACAAGGGGGGAAGGAATATGGTACTTAATGCTGTGTCCTGTCACGGTCGCCATTTGTTACGAGTTGGGGATTTAGAATATAGTTAAAAGTCTACCCAGATCCCAACAGGCAACAACAAAAAAAAACAAAGACAATCGGACTATAAAAGGGTAGACAAAGGATGCGAGTTTTTGTTGTGAATAATAAAGCACCATAAATTCCTTAAGAAAATATTCAGCTTTCTATAATTTACCCTTAACCATACTTAACCTAAACATTAACAGTATATACATATTTATACAACATACAATAATTTGAAGCAAGGTGGACGTGGGGAGGCAATATAAGATTACAAATACTTAAGTGCGGAGCTGAGATGGCTGACGAGTAAGGATGAGTATTGTAGACGGTGGTAGGTAGTCACTGTGCCATAGGTGTCCAGGATAGGTGATCCTGTGGTCACTTCCCAGAGTGAAATGAACTCTCTTCGAACTGGAGCTAACGAAGAAGACTTGTAGGAGGTGACCCAACAACCAGGATATGGAGAAGGGAAACCCCGGAGTGGTAACTAAGACTAGTCATACTCGTGTTTCGTCCTTAGATGGCGTTGCTCGTGGTGCTGGGTTGGTAGATCAGGACAATAGATGGCGTGGGTCGTAACACCCCTTTTTCCCTACCATTACCGTCATCTTATGCACCATTTAGTCCGCTACTGAGATGTGTTATTATATTTGTAGTAATGATGATGATGATGATGATAGTGATTAATTATAGGTCTCCTATGCATATAATGATCACTATATTGTTTACATTGTATTTCTACGTATACAATAATGACTACAGAAACACTATTATCACACAATACATAAACTCTCAGGCGACCTTACTACCTATACTGCCACCTGAATACCTACACGGCCACCAGAATACCTACACGGTGTAATTCGTTTCCCTTGATATTCCTAAATTAAATATTAAATTAATGAAGCATAAGTCTTATCTAAGTATATTCTCATTATTAATATTTAATACACACATAGTTTATTTATATATATATATATATATATATACAGTATATATATATATATATATATATATATATATATATATATATATATATATATATATATATATATATTTATATTTCATGTAGATCCACAAAACTACAAAACTACAATTTCATTCACTTTTTATCGAATCACCTGGAGTCTACCAAAATGTCAGTTTTTTCTGCTATGTTCTTAAGATGTCTGCGTATTTGTGACTCTGAATTTATTGACGATGAATTGAAACACATGCGTTCCATTGCACAGAAACTCGGGTACCCTTCTGTGTTTGTTGATCGTTGTTTTAAAAAGGCTAAAAAATCCTTTCATTCCTCTCAAACCAGACAAATTCCTACACTTGAGAATATTTTGACTCTGCCCTATCGTAATGAATTTGTCCCGTTAGTTCGGTCCCTCAGGCTTCTAAATATTAATATTGTTTTCAAGTATGACTCAACCAGTACCAATATGTTAATAAGAAATAGCCCAAGCTTGAATGTAAATGGAAGTGTTTATTGTAATTATGTAGGACAGACAGGAAAAACACTGCGGCTCAGAATCAAACAACATAAGTATAATATCAGAACAGCATCTGAAAGCAGTGCCTTGTTCGTTCATGTTAGGAATAATAATCACCCCATTGCTTGGGAAAAAAGCTTCGAAGTATTTAAATCATCTTGTGTCACAGAAAGACTTCTGGTTGAAGCTAGTTTGATTAAGGAATTAAAAATCAATAAACCTTAATGATGGTCAGTTCAAAACTGATAATATGTTACATAAATTTATTTGTCAGTGGCCCAAGGTTAAAAATGCTTTGAAAACCTTTGATCTAGATGTATGATAGTTATTTTGTGGGTCCCTTATTTTTTGACCTGACCTGACTAGTCACGTCACCCCCCTTCTCTTAAGCTCCTCTACGTGTGAGTTGGTGTGGGGACTAGTGGATGACATCATTATGACCTGACCTCATGTTTTTAAGGTCACCCTGTATATTTAAGCCACTCTCTGTCCATGTAATCCAGTTGCCTCTGAAGATGTCTTGAATAAAGACGAAAGCTAAGGTGCTCCGCTGTTTCCCGTGTGATTTTATCAAGATATATATATATATATGCTGATAACCACAAGGAAAGAAGAAAACACGAAGTTCCCAAGCGCTTTCGTGTAATTCACATCTTCAGGGGTGAGTACAGACTAGAGAGAGTAATGCAAATCAAGGTGAATATATACAGAGGAGGGTGAGACCAGGTCCACAATGGTCAGGTAATTAGGTAATGACCCTACTAATCTTTAAATAGCACACAACGGTTGGTGGTCGGGTCAGATGGGCCAGTGACCCGCCCTCTCACCTGATCACAAATCTTCTTAATTACAAAGTTGTCCAGCTTGTACATGCCGTTACTCAAATTCATGTTGAATGCTTCGGTATGTTTAATAAGACTAGATTCTATGATGTTCCTACTATCAATTGAATTACATATGTTTTTACGTGCCTTGAGAATTTGCAGTCCGGAATTCATCGATGAGGAATACAAATATATATATAATATTGGCTCAAACCTTAAATACCCTAGATCTTTCATAGACAAATGCTTAAACATTACTAAGAAAACTTTTTATAGAACTGATCCCAAGCCCACCCATGACCATAAGAATATCTTAATATTACCATTTCACAAAAATTTCTCACACATTCCGGCACAGCTAAAAACCTGGAACGTCAATGTGGCATTTAAAAACTCATGCACTGTTAAACAAATGTTAATCAAGAACTCCCCCAACAACACAATTGGTTGCATTTATAAAGTTCCTTGCAAGGAATGTAATATGTTTTACTTAGGCCAGACAGGTAAAGATCTTGTAACTAGAATTAAACAACACAAATACAGTGTTAGGACAGGCCAGGAATCCAATGCTCTGTTTGTTCATTTGAGGGATAACAAGCATTGCATTGACTGGGATAATGCCTCCTCAATATTACCATGTAATTCAATTGATAGTAGGAACATCATAGAATCTAGTCTTATTAAACATACCGAAGCATTCAACATGAATTTGAGTAACGGCATGTACAAGCTGGACAACTTTGTAATTAAGAAGATTTGTGATCAGGTGAGAGGGCGGGTCACTGGCCCATCTGACCCGACCACCAACCGTTGTGTGCTATTTAAAGATTAGTAGGGTCAATACCTAATTACCTGACCATTGTGGACCTGGTCTCACCCTCCTCTGTATATATTCACCTTGATTTGCATTACTCTCTCTAGTCTGTACTCACCCCTGAAGATGTGAATTACACGAAAGCGTTTGGGAACTTCGTGTTTTCTTCTTTCCTTGTGGTTATCAGCATATACCTAGATCACGCGCACCTACAGTGATTTACTTGCATATATATATATATCAGTTAGGCAATCAGTCATAGTCAGTTAATCATTAAGGCAGTCACAGTCAGTTGATCATTAAGACATTCACAGTCAGTCATAATCAGTTAGATAATTAAATCAATCAAACACAGTCAACCAGTCAGTCAATCCATTAAATAGTCAGTCAGTCAATCAGATAACAGTTAGTCACAGTCAGTCAGTCAATCAGAATCACAACAGAGAAAACTAAAAAAAAAAAGTTCCTGGTTTAGCTGCGTTGTGATGGTGTAGTAATAATGTTCTGGGGTTCACTGTTCGTCACAAAATGTATGGAGTCAACAGAGTTAACCTGTTGGAATTACTAGTAATACAATTATTTATTTATAAACATGTAAATAGAATTACTCGTGCAAATATGTTTATAAATATATATTGTGTCTCTGTGGATATAAACATGTGTGTGTGCATCCTATTTGGTCTTTTGGGCGTTGTTTAGCCTGTTGGCCATACATACATAGCTAATTGGACTCTTCCTAGACTCTCCACCTCACCCAGGCTCCTTTCATTTTGGCTTTTTTACTCCCTCTATTCAAGCTTTTTTTGCTCCCTCAATTTAAGCTTTTTTGACTCCCTCCATTTAAGCTTTTTAGAAATAATTTAACGTAATATTATAGACAAAAAACACACTTATATTATTCCAAACTATACTTGAAATATTATAAGGCTATCTTATATCTTCTGTAGCAGGGAGAGGGGGCAGCCATCCTCTGGGAATGAGACACCTGCCCCAAGAACTAAGGACAGGCGGTAGTAACCCTCCCCGCGTCTTGGAGGAGAGATGCTGCCTCCCACGGTGCCCTCAGACAAGGACACTCCTATATCATGTGTTTAAGTGTCAAGGGGACCAGGCAGTTATCACACACTGACTGGGGCTCTTGGGTCATCAGGTGGTCATGTGTCAGTCTAGCGTGGCCATTGCGAAATCTGGTAAGGGCATTCGGGTCTACAGTGTGAGCAGGGGTGAATCTCCGTTGTAATCTACTGGAGGTTTTGGGGGGCAGCGGTGGTATCCCAACAACGCTGCCAGGCATTACCTACCTACGACAGTTCTAATAACAAGACGCGACGCATATTCCTCCCCTTTAGCTTTTAAGAATGCGGTCAGCGTTTTAAAGTCTCCTGAGCCTCTTATTTATGTCGCCTATTCAGCCTTATATGACTTTCATCTTTACCTTCTAGACTCAGATCAGCCTTTTAGGTTCCTTCTCCAGTACACCTTCAGATACTAACCAGGGAACAGTTGGCTCCGTGGCTGGAGGATTGAGTGGCTGGGTGGCTGGAAGATTGAGTGGGTGGGTGGGTGACTGACTGGGTGGGTGGGTGGCTGACTGGTTGGGAGGCGGTATCCTTCAGGGAATTAGCCAGCCACTTACTCTCCCCAGATTCAAATTCTGAATCCTTCTTGCGCCGGCTTTCACAAGGTATCCGGTAAATTTCTCGAAATCAATTGCGCGAAAAATAATATCTCGAACGATCAATTGCTCGAAAGGCAGATTGCTCGACAATAGTGGTTTAATGAAGAATATCCAAAAATAAGATAAAAAAATACAACAATATTATTGTTAATTGAACGGTTAAAATTAAGAACGGGTACATTTCTATTATACAACAGTTCTAAAATATTCTTCTACATTGTTTGTTTCGTCACAGTTTAAAATAAGAACGGGTCTATTTTTATTATTTTTGTTGTTCTTCACATACACACCTGAACACACTGCACATACACTTGGGGAAAGGTCACGGCAGGGTTAGCTCCGGAGGGATAATTATCATATATGGCCAGTGCTATGTGCGGTCTTGGGTATGAGAGTTTGTTGACCAAACTGGAGTGGTCCATGGAAAAATTGGCCAAGGCCAATGAAGAAATTGAGAGGGCCACGTTGGAGAACCTGAAATTTAAAGAAGAGCTGGCGAAGTTAAAAGGGGAGGCTGGACGAGTAAAGCCAGTGTCTGACGAAAACTCAAGCGAGTGGAAAGTTGTGAGTAGTGGGAGGACCAAGCTGGTGGTGAAGAAGTACACCAAGGATATGTCAACAACGACAACAACAGCTCAGTGTACCAACTAGTTCAGTCCCTTGATAGACGAATTGGACGTTAGTACAGTCAGGGACAGGGATGACAAGAAAGGTATAAAAACTTTAATTGTTGGTGACTCTCAGGTAAGGTACATGGACAGGGCCTTTTGTGGTAAAAACAAAAATAGGATGAGGGTGTGTTTGCCAGGAGGGGGATATAATTGACAGGATGGACAATATCTTGTCTGGTAATGAGAACAAACCCATTATCTGCCTCAGTGCAGGAGGCAATGATATTGGCCGGTGTAGGAGTGAGGAGCTTCTTGATAAGTTCAAGGCAGCTATAGATCGTATTAGGACTAAGGGAGGGATCCCTATCATATGCCGTGTCCTGCCTAGAAGGAGAGTTGGCAGTGAATGGTTGTCAAGGGCGGTTGGTGTCAACGACCGTCTTGACAGATATTGCAAGTCAATATCAGTCCCATTCATTGACAACTGGGACAACTTCTATGGTAGAAGGGACCTTTATGCTAGGGATGGGGTGCACCTGTCTAGGGATGGAGTAGCAACCCTGGCTGGGGCTCTAGAGGGGGCAGTTCAAAAGATATCGAAGTCTTTAAACTGCTAGGAGAACATATGAGCACGGGGGTGGTGGAGACTGCAGTGGGAGCGGGTAAACAAAGTGAAAGATTACAGGGAAATAGTGTTAGGAATGATGACAAAACTGAATTAGACAGGGAGTTTAAAACTAAACGCGGTAAGGGAGGACTCAGAACACGACTAACTTAAATGTAGACTACGCAAACAGTAGAAGTATGTGAAACAAAATGGATGATATTAGGGCCTTGGTATGTACCGAAAAAATCGATATAATTGCATTCACTGAAACATGGGTCAACCTAGACCCACGTGAGTTACCAGTCGAATACCGATAGGCAGACCAGGAAAGGAGGCGGAGTAGCAATCTATGTTAGGGATAATCTGAAGTGTGAAATAAATAAGGAAATAAAAACTGAGCGGAATACAGAAACAATTTGGATAGAATTAATCGACGGTAGAGAAAAATTAATCACAGGAGTAATTTATAGACCTCCCAATCTTGATAGAGTCAAAGAGCGACTTATCTGGGATGAAATGCGCAGGGTTTCCATACACAACAAAGTCTGTATAGTAGGCGACCTTAACCTTGGCCAAATAGATTGGACTGACCTTACAGGTAACTCAGAATCAGAGGATTTTCTCGAGACTATCCAGGACTGTTTTCTAAGTCAACTTATAACTGAACCCACACGGGGTAATAATATACTCGATTTAGTTCTGTCAAACAGAGAAAACCTCATTAGCAGGGTCGAGGTAGGGAACGAATTTGCAAACAGGGATCACAAAGAAATTACATTCCAGTTAGATTTTCAGGGCAGACGTAAGGAAAATTCCACTAAAGTACCAGATTTCAGAAGGGCGAACTTTGACAGGTTAAAGAGGCAGCTGAGAGAGGGGGTGTCGTGCTTGGCCGTGAACCTGTCAGATGACACGGACCTGATAACGAGATCTGAGATTGCCGAGTTCCACGACAACTTAAATAGTGAGTTACTTAATGCACAAAGGCAGAACATACCATACAAAAAACTCAGATCAGACAACACTGACCCTAAATGGATTAATAAATATTTAAGGAACATCATTGGCCAAAGGAAGGCTATAGGTAGAAGGATAAATCGTGGCGAAATTCACCTCTGGGACTATTATAGGGTATTGGCGAGTAGGGTTAAAACCGAGATAAGGAAAGCAAAGAGGAATAATGAAGTAAGGATAGCAAGAGAGGCGAAGACAAACCCCAAAGGATTCTACCAAATGTATCAAACTAAAACACGAGAAAAGATTGGACCAATACGGTCAGACACCGGCGAGCTCACTGATAACGACAGAGAAATGAGCAATAATTTGAATAAATATTTTTCAACAGTTTTCACCACGGAAAATTTAAACATGATACCCGAGGCACCGACTCTATTCAGAGATAGTGAAGAAAGCAAATTAAGTGAGATAATAGTGACTAATAAAGATGTTAGTAAGCAAATAGACAAACTAAAGCCTAATAAGTCACCTGGTCTCGATGAGATATTTGCCAGAGTATTAAAGGAATGTAAGGAAGAGCTTAGTATGCCCTTAGCAAAGTTGTTTAACATGTCCTTAAAAACAGGTGTAGTACCAGAATCCTGGAGGATAGCGAATGTAATACCGATTTTCAAGAAGGGGGATAGATCACTATCCTCTATTACCGCCCAATCAGTTTAACATCAATAGTAGGCAAATTACTGGAAGCAATCATCTCAAACTCTATTCGAAGTCACCTGGAGAAGCACTGATTGATCAATGATTCCCAGCATGGCTTCACAAGCCGACGCTCTTGCCTAACTAATCTATTCACATTCTTTTCATCAGTTTTCGAATAGGTGGACGAGGGGCACAATTATGATGTGGTATATCTCGACTTTAGCAAAGCCTTCGACAGAGTCCCCCACAAAAGACTAATTAGAAAGGTAGAAGCACGTGGCATCAAAGGTGACATCCTTAAATGGATTAGGGCGACAGGGCGTGGTTACAGGACAGGAAAGAACGAGTGAGCATTAACGGCACTAAGTCCCATTGGAGCAACGTCACAAGTGGAGTTCCCCAAGGCTCAGTACTTGGACCATTATTATTTATTATATACATAAACGACATAGATATCGGCATAGACAGCAACATAGGTAAATTTGCTGATGACACTAAAATGGGACGTGTTATTAATTCTGACGAGGACTCGGCAAAACTACAGGAAGATCTAAACAAATTTTTCGAATGGTCTGAAAAATGGCAGATGAAATTCAACGTCGACAAATGTAAAGTACTCAGTATAGGAGATGTAAACAGGGAAACCAGATACCAGATGAACAACGATGCCATAGAGAAATCCGACTGCGAGAGAGATTTAGGAGTAATGATAAGTAGGAACCTTAAACCAAGTAAACAATGTGTTTTTGCTCGTAACAAGGCTAATAAAGTACTTGGGTTCATACAAAGGAGTGTTAGTTACAAGACTAGAGAGGTCATCCTAAAACTGAATCTTGCTCTTGTGAGACCACACCTGGACTACGCAGTTCAGTTCTGGTCACCGTATTACAGAATGGATATAGAATCCTTGGAAAGAATTCAGAGGAGAATGACAAGACTAATCCCGGGCATTAGGAACCTTGAGTATAGAGACAGGCTAAAGCAGGGGTTCTCAACCAGGGGGGAATTCCCCCCAGGGGGGGAATTCAGGTTTTCAGGGTGGGGGGGGAACTGATTCGGGAGCAAGAGACATGTTCGATGGGAAATCAATCACAGAATTTTGGCCTTGATGTGCGATTCCTACCCAAAAGTGGCAGAAAGAGCTATCCGTGCATTGCTTCCGTTTGTGTCGACATATCTTTGTGAGTCAGGCTTTTCAACTCTGTTGCAAATTAAAACGAAGCAACGTAGTAGATTAGAGGTAGAAAATGACCTGCGTTGTGCCCTTTCAAGCACTCCTCCGCGTATCCCAGAATTGGAGAAGAAAAACAATCACAGGTTTCTCATTGACTGTAATCTTCATCTGAATAAAATTAATTACAAATTTACAATATCCTGGTATTCTATTGAACTTTTTGTTTATTGCATTATGCTTCAGTTTGGTCTGTTAAGTAATTCATTATAAATATAAAAAAACTATTTTACTTTTATTCAAGTTTTATAAATCCATCAACATTTTCAATTGGCATTTAATTTGTAAAACTCCACTATAAAAATAATCCATGTAAAATTGTAAATGTATATGTACTAATATGGAAAAAATAAAGGATTTTCAGTATTATATGCATATTATTTGGAATGCACTTTTTGAGGCAGACAATCTTGGAAAGGAGGGGGGAATGACATTCTGACATATGGTGAAAGGGGTGCATGGGGCAAACAAGGTTGAGAACCACTGGGCTAAAGCATCTTAATTTGCACTCCCTTGAGAGACGTAGAGCGAGGGGCGACCTGATAGAGGTGTATAAGTGGAAGGCAGGGCTAAACAAAGGGGACATTACAAAGGTACTCAAACTATCCAACCAGGAGCGAACTCGTAACAATGGTTTTAAATTAGATAAATTTAGATTTAGGCGTGAAATCGGTAAACACTGGTTTGGAAACAGAGTAGTGGATGAATGGAACAAGTTACCAAATATCATCATTAACTCGAATACGCTGAATAGCTTCAAACATAGGTTGGATGCTTATATGAGCAATAGGGGTTGGGTGTAAACGGGACTGCCCAGTATGGGCCAATAGGCCCGCTGCAGTTTCCTCCATTTTTATGTTCTTATGTTATGTTCATACTTATAAAAATAAAAATGTATTATTGCCAATATTTACTCTATTAGTATGAAATATTGTATGCAACACTTCTTAAATATTCTTCTACATTGTTTGTTTCGTCATAGTTTGATACAATATTCTTTAATCGCATTGCGCAGTCACGGTACTTTTTTCTGCCCCCAGCTGAACTGACTCCTGCCACATGTTGTTCTATTCGCAATTCTTGTAAACTTTGTTCTCTCTTTAGTCCATCTATAAACTCCCAAATAGACGGATGACGAGCACTTATTTGATGTTCAAAACTGTTGTGCCACCCTTCAATTGCATTGTTTGTTTTCGACATTCCTTCTACAACATTATCAAAACAGTTCCACATTTCATGTTTAAACAAAGGAGCACGTCTACGGCTGCGTCTATACGGCCGCCCAATCCACGTGTCTTCAAAATAATCCACTACTCCTTGAAGTTCATCTGGAAAAATTTCATTTTCAACTAAAAATTCAAATGTTTCCACAACATTGAGTAGAGGTATAAATGCCAACGCAGATAAGAGACGAACTTTAAGAGCAAATTCAGCATTGGTGTCGTACATTACCTTAAGGCCAAGTGGTGCTTCGAGCTTCGAACTGCTACAGTATTCAACCGTTACCGGTCAACACAATTTTTCTGGCACAAGGTTTTTATTCGGATTTTAAGTAAATTTGGGGTGCAGAATCCAAATATGACTTTGGTTTCTGTCTATCACATCAGGTTTTTGAGATATACCATATTGCACTTTTGCTGGGAAACGTAAACTTTTGGATCAAAATTGACCGTTTAAACATGTAGGCCTATACATAAATTTTTTCAGCATTATAATTTGTATTTTTCTATAACCAAAAATTGTTAATATCAAATTGGAAAGTTAATGCACATATAATATTTAAATGTAACATTGAAGGGTGAAAAAAAAACAATTAATGTAAGGTAGAAATAGTGCAAGTATTAAGATCAAGTTACAGTTACATAAACTTCCTCTTTTTGGCCGATCTCTTATGTACAGCTTCTGGAATGTCTCTCATCAAACTCCAGCAGTAGTCCGCCATCATGTTCGAGTCCCATCGACCTTGGTAACGTTCTTCCATTACTTTAATGTCTTGATGAAAGCGCTCCCCTTGCTCCTCGCTCACTTCTCCCAGATTTTCTGGAAACTCGTCCAAGTGACTGTGTAAGTAATGACCCTTGATACTCATTCTGCATCCAAGTGCATGTAAACTCAAGAGCAGCTCTTCCACAATTTCTTGATAGTTGTCCGCTTTCTTGTTCCCTAAGAAGTTCCGCACCACATTAGAGAAAGCATTCCAAGTTCTTGCCTGTGCCTCAGTCATTGTTGCAAGGAAGTGTGGATCTCTGAGTAGTGTTATTTGAGGTCCATCAAAAATCCCTGCCTTTTTCTTCTCGTCGCTAAGAGCCTTGACGAATTGCTTCATGATACCAAGTTTTATGTGCAGAGGAGGAAGGACAATGTTTTTCCTGTCAACCAGAGGATCGTTAATGATATTCTTGTCACCAGGCGTCAAACTATGTCTTGGTGGCCAATTCTTTTTCACCTAATGGTCTGCTGTAGCCCTGCTGTCCCAGTAGCACAGAAAACAGGGGTATTTTGTGTACCCTCCTTGCTGGCCCAATAGAAAGTTTACCATTTTCAAGTCCACACAAATTAACCATTCATGAGCATGGTATTGCAACCTCTCTAGAACAGTCTTAATGTTTTCATACTCTTCTTTAATTTGTACAGAATGTCCGATTGGAATTGAACCATACTTGTTTCCGTTATGAAGAAGAACACATTTCAAGCTCCTTTTAGAACTGTCAATAAAAAGTCTCCAATCCTTACTATCATATGCTGGTAGTCCCATGGAGAGAAGAAGTCCTTCTACATCATTACAAAAAACAAGCTGGTCATATGAATGAAAGTACTTCCGCAGTTGCTCTTCTCTGTTGCGATAAAAGGAGACACTC
>CAUDMG010001613.1:17500-97500 GCA_958450375.1 Homarus gammarus | reverse complement strand
TAACCTAACCACTACTCTGGGGAACAAGGTTATACCTGAGATCAGAATTATGAAGAACAATCAGAGGCATTAAAAGAATCAAATCACAGTATCACTCTGGTTCCACTTGATGGCACAAACATTCAAAACAATATTATCAAAATTATCTAGAAACTATTAAATTACACCCGTAATAAGGGAGGGAAAATGTTCCTCCAGGTATCTCCTAGAGACCTAGACTCACGGTCTCAGTGTGTGACCATTAGTCTACTCAGATAGCCTCAGTGTACTCCCAGTGCGTCCATAAAGCGGACGGGAGTGAGCCAATCAGACCTTGTACAGTTGAGAGAAGCTTTAGCGTCCCGTGTCGTTTAGTTGTCGGGAGCACTCGTTCACTCAAGAGATCCTTTGCTACCCCGCTAAACAGTGACAGGCCTACTTTGATCGGTCCAATGGCGACAATCGCCACCCTCAATCCTCAACGGCAGTCTCAAACGGCAGTCAATCTCAGGTCAACTCCAGTCAACTTCAGTCAAGTGGGTTCTCACGGAAACCCTGAAATGAACTCACTGTTAGCTCTAGTTTACTTTATCACTGCCCTATCTAACCCTGTCTGAGATCGAATGAGACTTACTTGTTATACTGCAATATTTCAGCACAGGTGACTAGGCCACGTGACTATTTCTGGGACAGACGCGCAGGGACGTCTTGTTCGTGTGAGTGCTATCCGGGACTGAGAGAGAGCCCGCTTCGTGTCCTCTCAAGGCGTTAGCTTAGGCCTACGTGACCTATTTTCCGCCTAACTAATAACTCCTTGGGACACCCTTTAACATTATTCAGACTGCTAAACGATCTATAATAATTTCAAATTCAATAATAGTCCCTTAACTTCATGAATCGCATCATTATTAATCCGGTAAATTACATTTAATATCATATAGGCCTAGTTCCGCAATCTCCCACTATGTGCGGGGAGCGCTCTCTTCCCTCAGACGACCTTGAACGCTCAGTACCGCTAATGGCGGGGCATTCGAAATTACTCTGAAATTTCTGAATATTACAATCGACCCCCCTAAAAAAAGACAGCACTGTCCTCATGTGCTGAGAAGACCATTCATACGACCCCCCTAAAATTTGTTCTAAGAAACTGCATCTTACCCCTTTTGCTAAACGCAGCATTCCCGTCTTCTCTTCTCTCCTGCTAACACTCGACCCCCCTAAAAGAAAAACAGCACTGCCCTCATGTGCTGAGAGAACAACTTAGACCCCACCTTCAACTCTGTACTATTCCACTCACAGCTAACAACTCCATTTCTTCCCCATTTCTTCCTAGCCCAACTCATAACCAACCAGAACATCACGCTCCCCTTTTGCCTGGCCCTTAACTAGAGAACCAATGTCAAAATTAATACCAGCCCAAACAAACATGCTCTCCTTTGCCTGGCCCTTGAACTAAGAGGAACCAGTGTCAAACCAATACTCAGTCCAAAGCAAACATGCTCTCCTTTTGCCTGGTCCTTGAACTAAGAGGAACCAGTGTCAAAACAATACACAGTCCAAAACAAACATTCTCTCCTTTTGCCTGGCCCTTGAGCTAAGAGGAACCAGTGTCAAAAAAATACTCAGTCCACGTCTCCGAACCTCATGCCGGCAGACCAACCCTCTGACAATGTACCAGTCCATGTTAGTGAGGCCCTGGACATTACAACTGTACTCTCAATCCCGCTCATGACAGCAACCACTACTCAACGCACATCTCTGACCTAACCATCTCTCCAATCCCCCCTGCCCTACTCACAACTCCTCCAACTCACCCTCGACAACCTGCCCCTTCTCATTACCCTGCAACCTAAACTGTAATTTGTCGGCTTCGTCTTTCAGTTGCAGGCTCGATCGACCTCTCTGAACTACTTCTCCATCTCGCTCATCTGGAGTGGGGGCTCCTCGTCTTCCTCCTCAGATTCATCCATCGCTGGGTCTCCCGGATGCCTTAGGGTTGGAGCAGCCTTCAAGTTGCTTCGGTTTTCCACTCTCGCTTCCAGGTCTTCTTCCCCACTGGGCGCAATGCGATATAAACCAGGCCTTGGATTTAGGACCTCAACAATGTGCCATCTCGTATCAAACCAATGGTTTTGCAGCTTACACCGGCCTATTTTTACATTGTTCCTCAGCAAAACCTCCTGGCCCACTTCCCAGCTACTCTCGTGGGCTTTCTCTTCTCTTTTTCTTCTATTTATTTCCTTACGTCTCCGAACATTGATCTCCACTGCTTCCTGCAATCGTCGTTGCCGGTCTCTAATCACCATCACCCACTCATCTACCGGCTCTGGGTCTAGTTCCGGCCTAAGGTCAAACGGCAGGTTTGGTTCTCTCCCGTAAAACAACAGGAATGGGGAAAACCCTGTCGTGGCATGCGGAGTCGCGTTGTATTGTGACACCACTGCCGGCAGATGCTCTGGCCACCTATTCTTTTCCTCTGCCTCGAGGGTGGCCAGCAGACCGTGCAGGGTTCGATTGAACCGTTCCACCATGCCATTTCCCTGTGGGTGATATGCTGACGTCCTTATTTTCTTCACCCCAAAGGTGGCACAAGTTTGTCGGACCAATGCACTGCCAAAATTCCTCCCCTGATCGGTCAACAGTCGCTCAGGTGCACCCACTGCCAGGAAGATTCGATTCACCAGGATCTTTGCAATCGTCGCGGCTTTCTGGTCTTTGGTGGGAAAGGCCCAAGTGTAACGACTGTATATGTCAACCATTATCAGGACATTCTCCAATCCTTGCCGCTTGTCCAGCAAGGTGAAATCTGCGGCCAGTGTCTCTAATGGTTTGGCAGCTTCAATCGTCCCTACATGCAGTTGGGGTTTCGGCACTTCATCTTTTGCTACTCCACACCTCTCGCAGCTGGCTATGTAGTCTCGCACTGTTTCTCCCATGCCTGACCAGAACCCTCGCTCCTGCACCAGCGACAGGGTGCGATCTCGCCCCTGGTGGCCAAACTCGTCGTGGCAGGCTCTAGTCAAAGCCTCCTGCAAGTTTGGAGTTAACACTGGCACCTCCCTCCATAGATTCTTCCCTTCGGGTCTTCTATGCCAGACAACATCTTCTCTTACGATCAGGGATTTCCTAGCTCGGTACATCTTGCGGAAATCATCATTTTGGAGCTCTACCTGTACCTCATCCTCCGGCAGCTCTCCCACCAACCATCTTCGCAGTTTTGTCATATAGTCCATGCCTTCTTGCTCCTTACGCAGCCCATCCATCGTCCACAGTTCCTTCCTTCCTGCCCCGTTCTCCTCTAGTACATGCATCGCTGTATACTCTTCTTCACTATCTTCCTCCTGTTCCGCCGGGATTCTAGATAGAGTATCCGCCACAATGTTGTTCTTCCCCGGCTTGTACTCTATAGTAAAGTTAAACTGCTCGAGATCCGCATTCCACCTACTTTCCACGGCACCTAGTTTAGCCTTCTCCCGGTGACTGAGTGGGTTGTTATCTGTATAGACTGTGAAATGTTTCCCTGCCAAATAATCCCTGAATTTATCCACGACTGCCCATTTGAGTGCTAACATCTCTAACTTACGAGAACTATAGTTGTTCATGTTACGTTCTGATTTCCTCAGGCCCCGACTCGCATAGCACACCGGATGCAGCCTGCCATCCTTCCGCTGGGACAGCACCGCACCTAGCCCACGAAAACTTGCATCTGTTTCTAATATAAACTCCTGAGTGAAATCTGGGCAAGCCAACACTGGTGTCTGCGTCACCTTGTCTTTCAGCTCCTCAAAAGCCTGTTGCTGTTCCTCTCTCCATTCACTATCTACCCGATCCTTAGATTTCCCATGCATCAACGCATGCAGTGGAGCAGCTATTTGGGCAAACCCTTTAACAAATTTCCTATAAAATGATGTGAACCCTACAAAAGACCGCACATCTTTCACCGTCTGAGGGACTGGCCAATCTCTTACTACCCTAATCTTCTCAGGATCAGCTGTGATGCCTTCAGCTGACACCTGATATCCTAAATAACTTACTTTTGAAGCCATTATTTCACACTTTTTAGGTTTAAATCTTAAGTTATTCTCCCTCATCCTGCAAAATAATTCCCTCAATCTGACTATATGTTGATCTATTGTACTTGAAAACACCATCACATCATCAAGGTATACAAGCAACGAGGAGAAGATCTTATCCCCTAAAATCCGCTCCATGTATCTCTGAAAGGTTCCCGGACTATTTGACAATCCCATAGGCAGTCGCCTGTACTCAAAGTGTCCGAAGCTTGTGCTGAAGGCAGTCTTTGGACGGTCTGAAGGTTTTACTTCTATCTGGTGATATCCCGCCGCCAGATCAAACGTTGAGAAAAACTGGGCCCCCGTCAGAGATTCTAGAGTTTCATTTATCCTAGGCAGAGGAAACGCATCGCGTACCGTGACCTTATTTAAGTCACGATAGTCAATGCACAACCTCAGCGTCCCGTCCTTTTTCCTCACTACTACAATGGCGGCAGAGTACGGACTCTCACTATGCTGAATTACTCCCTGATCTAACAGCTGGCTAATGTGCTGCTTCACCTCTGGTACCTGGTTTGGAGGGATCCTCCGATATGGCACCCTAACTGGCCTGTCTGTGGTCACTGGGATCTCATGCTGAACCCCAATAGCCTTTCCTATGGGCTGGCCCTCTTCTTCAAAAATATCACTAAACTCTTCTATTAAACACCTAACTGCACTCTCTTGTCCCTCATTCATTTCCTCCGTGTGCACTTTGACCTCCGTACGGGCATCCGGTTGCACTGTCCTCACATTCACCTCTTCACTGATGTCTTCCTCGACTTCCGTCCCCGAAGCCACTTTCCCAATCCGCCAATTGCCCCTCAAGCTCCTACGACTATCAGACAGATTTGCCACCAACACCTGGGTCATGCCTCTCACCACTCTTACAGCTGTCGGCAACACTATCACACCCTCAGGCATCCAACCTTCATCCTCTATTGTTAGAGGTTCAATCACTACTTCTTTGTTAGCTACCTGGCTTAATGAGGGAACACATACTGACAGCAACCGAGTACTCCGGGGAGGAATGGTTGGTCTTTCCTTCCTCTCTGTCATACAATACCCCAGGCTGATGGCCTCTATTGCACATAACTGCCTAACCTCATGCAAGCAATTTTCCCACTGAGCGGTGCTCCTGGCTTCCCTGCACAAGTGATACATGTGCGGCCAGATCTCCGCAACCTCCCCCAGCACATTCATCCCCAACAACCCGACATGAGCTTGCCCCTTACCCTGGGTCTCAATCCCTGGACAAACCAACATCCCCACATCAGTGACTTCCACCCCACATACGACCATAGTGACCCGAATACACCCCACACACGGCACTGGAAACCCTGACGCCCCTTTTACCCTTATTCGAGTGGGCTGCAACACCACGCCTGCAGGCTCCAGCTCCCGACGGTAGAAAAGTTCATCAATTAGCGACACTTCTGCCCCAGTATCTGCTAAACCCCACATTTCACGACCCGCTACCAGCACCGAGACCTTAGGACACTCTGCTTTCAGCCTTAAGGTACCTTCTGTTGTGATTAAATTTGTCATGCGAACCACGCTTGACCATGGGTCCGCTCTCTCTTGGCTCATAACATCGCCGGTGGAATCTATTGGTGAGGCCAGGAACGGTTGGCGGGGACTGCCTGGCCTTGGCCATTTCCCGACCGCCAGTTCCGATTGTTATTTCCAACTCGATACTGGCCATTGGCCACGTATCCCCTTGGGACACTCTCTCCTGGTCTGGACCCGTTTGTGCAATTGAAACTGAAATGGCCCTCTTGTCCACACGCATAGCACCTCGGGGGAATCGAGCCTCCAGTCTGCGGCTCGTTCTCTCTTCCTTTAGTCAGCGGTACCTCCCTCAAAGCTTCTCGTTTTTGTTCCGCCTCTCTCAGCCCCGTGATCCACTCGTCTAGACTGTGGTGAGGATACTTCTTGATCTCATCCACTAACCACATACGGCTTTGTTCCTCCTTGAGCCCCCGAGTGATTGCATCTCCCAACAGGGCCTTATCATATTTATGATCATGGTGGTTCAACTCATCGTTTAAATCTAGCATAGCGTCATAATATTCAAGAAGCGTTTCGTTGCTCCCTTGTTTCCGCGTCATCACCTTCTGAATGGCGTCGTACGTGGCCGTCGGTCCGCCATATTGCTGCTTCAAATAACAAGTTAACTCATCTACGGTTTCCCAGTCTCTGCGTGCGTTGTATACGCGATCTGCCGCAGGCCCCGCAAGATGCCTTATTATGAATTGGATTCGACTGACTTCGTCTCCGTCTAGCAGCTTGAGGGTTCGGTCAACCTCTCTTAACCACTTTCCTACCTCTATTCCTGGCCTACCGTCGAACTTAGACATGGTCAACCCGGCCCCGAGACTAATTCCCTCTCTACTATTGTGTCTCCTCATCTCCCACATTGTCTCCTCGTGCTGTATTTTATACTGTGTCTTTACCCTATCTAGTGCATCCCCCAACAGAGCTAAGTGTTGTTGGTGTTCCGTCTCTAACTGTTGCAATTGTGTGTGGTACTCCCCCCTTAACTGTTGTGCATATACCCCATACTCCCCCCTGATTTGGTTCGCCCATGCCTGACATTCCCCATTGATCTTCCCTTCTAACTGTTCCAATCGTTCCTGGTACTCTCCCCGGATTTTCCCCTCTAGCTTCCCAATACGTTCCACGAACTCTTCTCTCAACTGCACCAACCCCAGGCTGTCTCTCCTTTTCTCCGAGTAACCCCGCACCGTCAACCACAACAAACCCATTCCCACGGTGAGCATGAGTAGAGTTGGGGTCACACTCTCTACCGTTTCCATCCACTCCATTATTACGCTCATTATCCCAACCACAGAACTATCAGTCACGAAATAAAATTAACTACGCTCTGCTACCATTTGTAACCGGTCGGAATTTACTGGACTTTAATTTCTCACTTGACTTGGGGTTTATTTAAAATTAATAGATGGTAATGGCAGTGGAAGCGCCCCTTTGAGAAAAATCCCGAACCAGCACAAGAACACTTAAAACTACTAAACAAAATAAATTGTCCGTGACCCGTGGAAGGATAGCATCTGTGACTGGGATGAATGAGACACACTGTTACATTTAGACACTTATATTCCCTCCAACACTACAAACACAATCCAATAATGGTACACCAGTATGCGCACCTCTTAACTTGAACTTAAAACACTACTCTGGGGAATAAAAGTTATACATGATATAAAAATTATTAGAACCTCAGGCAACAATAAATTTGAAGTAATAAGAACTGTTCCGTGCACACATGAAACAGGCCTTAAAGGCTTTCACACAATAATATCAGTCACTTAGGTACCAAAAAAAGATATTAACTACTCTACAATGAATAGGCCTTAAGGGCACTCAACAAAATTATATGTCACTGAGGAATGGTAATAAAAATGAGAAATTAAATACTCTACAATGAATAGGCCTTAAGGGCACTCAACAAAATTATATCAGTCACTGAGGAAATGGTAATAAAACATGAAATTAAATACTCTACAATGAATAGGCCTTAAGGGCACTCAACAAAATTATATCAGTCACTAAGGAAATGGTAATAAAATATGAAATTAAATACTCTACAATGAATAGGCCTTAAGGGCACTCAACCAAATTATAGCACCCCAACAGATGCACACTTCCTAACCTAACCTAACCACTACTCTGGGGAACAAGGTTATACCTGAGATCAGAATTATGAAGAACAATCAGAGGCATTAAAAGAATCAAATCACAGTATCACTCTGGTTCCACTTGATGGCACAAACATTCAAAACAATATTATCAAAATTATCTAGAAACTATTAAATTACACCCGTAATAAGGGAGGGAAAATGTTCCTCCAGGTATCTCCTAGAGACCTAGACTCACGGTCTCAGTGTGTGACCATTAGTCTACTCAGATAGCCTCAGTGTACTCCCAGTGCGTCCATAAAGCGGACGGGAGTGAGCCAATCAGACCTTGTACAGTTGAGAGAAGCTTTAGCGTCCCGTGTCGTTTAGTTGTCGGGAGCACTCGTTCACTCAAGAGATCCTTTGCTACCCCGCTAAACAGTGACAGGCCTACTTTGATCGGTCCAATGGCGACAATCGCCACCCTCAATCCTCAACGGCAGTCTCAAACGGCAGTCAATCTCAGGTCAACTCCAGTCAACTTCAGTCAAGTGGGTTCTCACGGAAACCCTGAAATGAACTCACTGTTAGCTCTAGTTTACTTTATCACTGCCCTATCTAACCCTGTCTGAGATCGAATGAGACTTACTTGTTATACTGCAATATTTCAGCACAGGTGACTAGGCCACGTGACTATTTCTGGGACAGACGCGCAGGGACGTCTTGTTTGTGTGAGTGCTATCCGGGACTGAGAGAGAGGCCGCCTCGTGTCCTCTCAAGGCGTTAGCTTAGGCCTACGTGACCTATTTTCCGCCTAACTAATAACTCCTTGGGACACCCTTTAACATTATTCAGACTGCTAAACGATCTATAATAATTTCAAATTCAATAATAGTCCCTTAACTTCATGAATCGCATCATTATTAATCCGGTAAATTACATTTAATATCATATAGGCCTAGTTCCGCAATCTCCCACTATGTGCGGGGAGCGCTCTCTTCCCTCAGACGACCTTGAACGCTCAGTACCGCTAATGGCGGGGCATTCGAAATTACTCTGAAATTTCTGAATATTACATATATATAGATATATATATATATATATATATATAATATATATTAATAATATGATATGTTACGAGTTGGGGATTTAGAATATAGTTATACGTCTACCCAGATCCCAACAGGTAACAACAAAAAAAAAAACAAAGACAATCGGACTAAAAAAGGGTAGACAAAGGATGCGAGTTTTCGTTGTATATAATAAAGTACCATAAATTCCTTAACAAAATATTCAGCTTATAAACTACCCTTAACCAAACTTAACCTAAACACGAACAGTATATACATAGTAATAAAACATAGAACAATAGTGAAGCAATGTGGAGGGGGAGAGGCAATACAAGATTACAAATACTTAAGTGAGGAGCTGAGATGGCTGACGGGCAAGGCTGAGTATGGTAGAAGACGGTAAATAGTCACTGTGCCGTAGGTTTCCAGGATAGGTGATCCTGTGGTCGCTTCCCAGAGTGAAGTGTGTCCTCTCCTCGAATTGGAGCTGACAAAGTAGACTGAGGCGGAAGTGACGCAACAACCAGGATATGGAGAAGGGAAACCCGGGAGTGGTAACTAAGACGAGCCATACTCGTGTTTCGTCCCTAGATGGCGTTGCTCGTGGTGCTGGGTAGGTAGATGAAGACAATCGGTGGAGGGGTTCGTAACACACCCCCCCTCCAAAGACCTTCGTAGCGCGGGCGCGAAGGAGGTGATCACCTGGTGCGTCTGGAGAGTAGCTGCTACATTTCCACTGGAGCTCGGGATAAGGAGTCTGCAATCAGGTTTTCCACCCCCTTTATGTGCCGGACTTGTAGATTATAGGGCTGGGTGAGGAGAGCCCAGCGGAGGATTCGCTGGTTGGAGGTCTTGTTGGTTTGGATGAACGTGAGTGGGTTATGGTCGGTGAAGACCAGGGTTGTTTGTGGGCAAGACTGGAGGTAACATTCAAACTTCTTTATTGCCAACACCAGAGCCAGGGCCTCCTTCTCTATGGTCGAGTAGTTGGTCTGATGTTTTTTCAACTTGGCGGAGTAATATGCCACAGGGTGAAGGACATCAGTGGTTGGGTCGGGTTGTAGGAGCACAGCCCCCACTCCGACACCACTAGCGTCGATTTGCAGATGGAAGGGCAAGGTGTAGTCAGGGGGGTGGACTACAGGCTTACAGGCAAGGAAGGCTTTGAGGCGGTGGAAAGACTGGTCGCACTTCTGGTTCCAGATGTAAGGGACCGCAGAACTGGTAAGGTCTGTGAGGGGTCCGGCCACGCTGGAGAAGTTACTGCAGAACCGACGGTAGTAGCCGCACATCCCCAGGAAGCGCATGAGTTCCTTCCTCGTCCTTGGAGTGGGGAAGGACAAGATGGCTTCAACGTTTGCGTCCTTGGGTCTCACCATACCATGCCCAACGATATGTCCCAGGTAAGTCACCGAGGCCCGGCCAAAAGCAGATTTAGCCAGGTTTATGGTGAATCCAGTCTCTTGCAGTCGTGCAAACAGTATCTCCAAACGCACCAGATGTTCGTCCCAGCTGTCCGACACCACCACCAGGTCATCCAGGTAGGCGAACGTCCCACCTAGGTCTTGAATAAGGTAGTTTATGGCCCTCTGGAATGTGGCCGGAGCATTAGAAAAGCCAAACGCCATAACCAAATATTGAAAAAGACCAAATGGAGTTATAAATGCCGAGATTATTTTTGCCCTATCCGTGAGTCCTACTTGATAATATCCTTTCAACAGGTCTATGGTACTGATAAATTGGGCACAGCCTATGCTGTCTATTATATCTTCAATCAAAGGTAAAGGGTAGGAGTCAGAGACAGTGGACCTGGTTCACTTTACGATAATCTGTACAGAAACGAAAGGTGCCATCGGGTTTTGGAATGAGAAGGCAAGGTGAAGCCCAGGGGGAGGTACTAGGCTCAGCTAAGTTATGCTTTAACAAAAAATCTACCTCCTTTTTCATGATCTCTTTTTTTTGTGGATTTAGTCGATATGCTGATTGCCTAATGGGTTGTACATCATCTGAGATTAGCTTAATATCATGTTTAAGTATATTGCAAAATCCTGGGAGGTCTGATGTGACTTTAGGAAATGTTGATAATAACTTAGTGAGATCTTTTGCTTGAGATGGATTCAGAACAGAAAAATACTCATCCAAATTGTTGAGTATGTGACTGTTAGCAGGGTTCTCTTTAGGTAGAGGGAAGTCTAAATTCTCCAATAGGTCCATGTCATCTGTCTCCGGCCCTGACAAAACCGTATGCAATACAGGTAGGCTTACAGCCTCGGGGATGTCTTCCTCTGACTGCCTGGAATGGTAAAGTTTCATGAGATTAATGTGAACAAGTTGTGAATCTTTTCGGTGATCAGGAGTATGGACTATATAGTTGAGAGGAGATAGTTTATTAGCATTGACTTGACAGTTTTGATGGAACCGTTCCAAGCAACCTTGGGACGGTGGGTGGTAAGCCGAAGATGTACAATGGTCCACACTGAGGTCTTTCATCACCTGTTTGAACACAGGGTAATGACTTGGTAGGAGATCTAGTGGTTCCCAATATAAAGACAGTCGACTCTCCCTTACCAGTCAACTCCACCACTGACCTTGAAGAAACTATTCCTCACCTTTTCCCATCTTGTGCTGTCACCCGGTCACAGAGTGTGCGAAATGGGCCCTCTTCATCTAAAACCACCTCCAATGTCTTCCTACCCACAGAAGATCTGTACAATAAGACCATTAGTAAGGTTGAGCTCATTAAAGCCCAACAATCTGATCCATCTTTGAATAAACTTCATCATGCGGCAGTTGAGGGTAAAGATTTTAACACCCTTCCTTGTTTTTATTATCAGGAAGGGGTTTTGATAAGGGCCTAAAGACCCCCTGAGCTTACCCATCTAGATACGTGGTCTGAAATACATCAAGAGGTAAGTCCCTCCTCAGTCAGACCAGCATTAATTGCCCTTGCCCATGATGGTATTTCAGGATATTTGGGAATCCTGAAAACATATAAAAAGCTCCTCCAACACTATTACTGGCCTGGACTTAGGAAGGATGTGTCAAAGTACCTAAGATCTTGTCATATTTGTCAAATGGTAGGAAAACCAAATGAAAGTATACCAGCAGCTCCCATTAAGCCCATCCCAGTATTTTCTACACCATTTGAAAAGATTGTTGTGGTATGGGCCCATTGCCAAAGACTAAGAAGGGAAATCAATTCCTGCTCACAGTTATGGACACCGGTACACGTTATCCTGAGGCTTTTCCCCTTAAAAGCATCACTTCAAAAAATGTAATCAAACCTCTTTTGCACCTTTTCACTTCAGTGGGCATTCTAAAGAGATCCAATCCGATCAGGGCTCCAATTTTACAAGCAATCTTTTCAAACAGGTGATGAAAGACCTCAGTGTGGACCGTTGTACATCTTCGGCTTACCACCCACAATCCCAAACATTGCTTGGAACGGTTCCATCAAAACTTTCAAATCAATGCTAATAAACTATCTCCCCTCAACTATATAGTCCATACTCCTAATCGCAAAAAAGATTCACAACTTGTTCACATTAATCTCATGAAACTTTACCATTCCAGGCAGTCAGAGGAAGATATCCCAGAGGCTATAAGCCTACCTGTATTGCATACGGCTTTGTCATGGCCGGAGCCGGAGACAGATGACATGGACCGATTGGAGAATTTAGATTTCCCTCTACCTAAAGAAAACCCTGCTAACAGTCACATACTCAACAACTTGGATGAGTATTTTTCTGTTCTGAATCCATCTCAAGTAAAAGATCTCACTCAGTTATTATCAACATTTCCTAAAGTCACGTCAGACCTCCCAGGGTTTTGCAATATACTTAAACATGATATTAAGCTAATCTCAGATGATGTACAACCCATTAGGCAATCAGCATATCGGCTAAATCCACAAAAAAAAGAGATTATGAAAAAGGAGGTAGATTTTTTGTTAAAACATAACTTAGCTGAGCCTAGTACCTCCCCCTGGGCTTCACTATGCCTTCTCATTCCAAAACCCGATAGCAGTTATCGTTTCTGTACCGATTATAATCGGCTGCATTTGAAAAAAAAATCATGAGGTTTGGGGTTTCTTAGCTGATTCTTTATGTATTTTGCGTGCTGATTCCAAAAATGCCATTCATTTTGCCCAATCAGGTCAGATTTTTATGCTATGGCAATTAGGAAAAAATCGAAATTCATAAATATGATGTCAAAATTTTTATGCAAAATATATCATAAGAAATGTAACCACAACACATAGGACCAAAATATGTCAACTACATAGATGCCTTTACAGTTAGACATGCATAAATGGCTGTCACAGAGAATTTCTTTGGTGGTTGGTGTCTGGGGCGTCCCGTTTCAGACACCAACAGTAGTAGGCGAGCATGTTGATATCCCAGCGACCCTGGTACCGCTCCTCCATTACACGGATATCTTGATGGAAGCGTTCTCCTTGTTCCTCACTCACATCACCACAGTTCTCTGGAAAGTAGACCAAGTGGGAGCTGAGTAAGTGCATCTTGATGGACATGCGTGCACCAAGAACTTTGTAGCTCAGAAGTAGGTTCTCAACAACTCGTTCATACTCTGGACTTCTGTAGTTGCCAAGAAAATTGGAGACAATAGACTTAGAGGCATGCCAGGCTTTCTTCTCATTTACATCCATGCTGCAATCAAACTTGGGATCTTTGAAAAGCTCTCTGATCTGAGGGCCATCAAAAATTCCTGCATTCAGCTTTGCCTCACTGACTTTTGGAAATTTTTCTTTCATAAAATTGAAAGCCTGGCTTTTTTTGTCCAGTGCCTTTACAAAGTTTTTGAACAGACCGAGCTTGATGTGCAGTGGCGGAAGAAGAATGTTCTGCAGATTCACCAGAGCATGGGTAACAACACTGTGAGAACCTGGAGTAAGTCTACTTCTTGCAGGCCAGTCACGTTGCATGTAGTGCTGCTTGTCTGCTCGACTATCCCACAGACAGAGCAAACATGCCATGTACCACCAGATGAAAAAGAAATTTAATTGTGAAAAAATATATGTAAAAAAACACGGACACATACTCTTTTCCTTTGCGTCACGGCGGACATTTAAATGGCTGGCGAGCACGTGGGTGTATTTAAATGCATCGTAAGGGCATTAAAACTGACCGAAATCTTTTCTGTGAGGCTTGCCAATGTCTTTGATGATTTTTTTAATGAACGATTATGAGGACCCCATTTTGAGTGAAAAATGCCAATATTTTACCTGAATCTCCGCTTAAAATGCTATAGCACAAAATTCGGACCTGATTGAGCAAAATGAATAACATTTTTGAGATCAGCATGCAAAATACACTCAGAAAAGCTTAATAATACACAAACCTCAAAAACTATGCAGGGCAGTGTTATCGTAAAGTGAACCAGGTCACTGTCTCAGACTCCCACCCTTTACCTTTGATTGAAGATATAATAGACAGCATAGGCTGTGCAAAATTTATTACAACGGTGTACTTGTTGAAAGGATATTATCAAGTGGGACTCACGGATAGGGCAAAAATAATCTCAGCATTTATAACTCCATTTGGTCTTTTTCAATATTTGGTTATGGCGTTTGGCTTTTCTAATGCTCCGGCCACATTCCAGAGGGCAATCAATTACCTGATTCAGGATCTAGATGGGACGTTCGCCTACCTGGATGACCTGGTGGTGGTGTCGGACGGCTGGGACGAACATCTGATGCGTTTGGAGATACTGTTCGCACGACTGCAAGAGACTGGATTCACCATAAACCTGGCTAAATCTACTTTTAGCCGGGCCTCAGTGACTTACCTGGGAAATATCGTTGGGCATGGTATGGTGAGACCCAAGGACGCAAACGTTAAAGACATCTTGTCCTTCCTCACTCTATGGACGAGGCAGGAACTCATGCGCTTCCTGGGGATGTGCGGCTACTACTGCCGGTTCTGCAGTAACTTCTCCAGCGTGGCCGGACCTCTCACAGACCTTACCAGTTCTGCGGTCCCTTACATCTGGAACCAGAGGTGCGACCAGTCTTTCCACCGCCTCAAAGCCTTCCTTGCCTCCAAGCCTGTAGTCCATTCACCTGACTACACCTTGCCCTTCCATCTGCAAATCGACGCTAGCGGTGTCGGAGTGGGGGCTGTGCTCCTACAACCCGACCCAAGCACTGATGTCCTTCACCCTGTGGCATACTACTCCGCCAAGTTGAAAAAACATCAGACCATCTACTCGACCATAGAGAAGGAGGCCCTTGCACTGGTGTTGGCAATAAAGAAGTTTGAATGTTACCTCCAATCTCGCCCACAAACAACCCTAGTCTTCTCCGACCATAACCCATTCACGTTCATCCAAACTAACAAGACCTCCAACCAGCGAATCCTCCTCTGGGCTCTCCTCACGCAGCCCTATAATCTACAAGTCTGGCACATAAAAGGGGTGGACAACCTGATTGCCGACTCCTTATCCCAAGCGCCAGTGGAAATGCAGCAGCTACTCTCCAGATGCACCAGGTGATCACCACCTTTGCGCCTGCGCTACGGAGGTCTTTGGAGGGGGGGTGTATTACGAACCACGCCATCTATTGTGTCGTGATCTAACTACCCAGCACTACCGAGCAACGCCATCTAGGGACGAAACCCGAGTATGACTAGTCACCACTCTGGGTTTCCTTTCTCTATATCCTGGTTGTTGCGTCACCTCCTCCAACTCTTCCTCATCAGCTCCGGATCGAGGAGAGTTCAGTTCACTCTGGGCAGTGACCACACTTGGATTACCTATCCTGGAAACCTAGGGCACAGTGACTACCTACCATCTTCTTCAATACTCAGCCCTACTCGTCAGACACTTCAGCACCGCACTTGAGTATTGTAACCCTATATTGCCTCCCACCTCCACTTGCTTCAGAATGTTGTATGTTGTATAAATATGTATATACTGTTTAGCCAATGTTGCGTATGTTTAAGTTAAGTATGGTTAAGGGTAAATTATAGAAAGCTGGATATTTTGTTAAGGAATTTATGGTACTTTATTATACACAACAAAACTCATCCATTGTCTACCCTTTTATAGTCCGATTGTCTTTGTTTGTTTAGTTTTTTATTGTTGTTGCCTGTTGGGATCTGGGTAGACTTTTAATTATATTCTAAACCAGTTTCTAAATCCCCAACTCATAACAACGTGGTTTCACTTTCCGAGATTTCTCAATTACGCGGTACCTCGCCAGAACCGGACTTTCACTTTCCGCTATGCATCTACTCATATACACGGGTGAAGTATAATTTTCTATTTAGCTCATAAAATTCATACAAATTACCCGGCCAGAATATAATTTACATTACTGGAATTCTTACAATATGATGATCATTTTAAATATAAACATCATGGATTTTGCATTAGACATACAAATTTTAGATCTAATGTAATAATTTGGTTTACACAAAGCAAATATTTTATCGTTTGTGCACAATATATGGAGTTTACATTCAAAATATTCCCTGACCTGCAAGGAATCCAGAAATGTCAATTATATTATCCTAACTTTAGTCTGATGAATTATTTATTACTAAACGTTAAAATCTAGTGTTTTCACCCAAACATTTCTCAGAAAGGTAGGGGCCAGTGAGCTGGGAAGAGGGGGGGGGGGGGGGGATTTGAGTCCATTATTTGAATGGACTGGACATTAACCTGGCGACTGTATTTCTCTTAAATATTAATCGTGTGTGTATACCATCATAAAATTAAGATGTTATTTTTACTACAACATATGTATTATGTCGGAAAAAGTGGAGTTTGGGGGTCGGGCCAGTCTCTATTGGAATTAATCCCATATGTTCTGTTGTTCACTTTCCGCGGTACCCAGTGGGTTCAATTGACTGCTAAATCGGGGTAGTACCATATATATATATATATATATATATATATATATATATATATATATATATATATATATATATATATATATATTTCATTAGCCCAATAAAGCACGCGGACTTCTACATACAATCAACACCTCAACCCGCCAGGATTCGAACCCACGGCCCACAAGCCTATAACTGTGACCGGGGAACGCTAACCGCTGTACCACCAGGATGCTAAAAGCAGTCCTAGACTTTGTTATATTTCACACAAAGCCTGTTCAACGAGCTTATGGCGCCGTGAACCTCTAATGGGGACCACCCACACCACTTAGGTGGTCAGAGTAACGTTTTACCAAATCCGGCTTCGAAACACGAGGATCCATATATATTTCATTAGCCCAATAAAGCACGCGGACTTCTACATACAATCAACACCTCAACCCGCCAGGATTCGAACCCACGGCCCACAAGCCTATAACTGTGACCGGGGAACGCTAACCGCTGTACCACCAGGATGCTAAAAGCAGTCCTAGACTTTGTTATATTTCACACAAAGCCTGTTCAACGAGCTTATGGCGCCGTGAACCTCTAATGGGGACCACCCACACCACTTAGGTGGTCAGAGTAACGTTTTACCAAATCCGGCTTCGAAACACGAGGATCCATATATATTTCATTAGCCCAATAAAGCACGCGGACTTCTACATACAATCAACACCTCAACCCGCCAGGATTCGAACCCACGGCCCACAAGCCTATAACTGGGCTAATGAAATATATATGGATCCTCGTGTTTCGAAGCCGGATTTGGTAAAACGTTACTCTGACCACCTAAGTGGTGTGGGTGGTCCCCATTAGAGGTTCACGGCGCCATAAGCTCGTTGAACAGGCTTTGTGTGAAATATAACAAAGTCTAGGACTGCTTTTAGCATCCTGGTGGTACAGCGGTTAGCGTTCCCCGGTCACAGTTATAGGCTTGTGGGCCGTGGGTTCGAATCCTGGCGGGTTGAGGTGTTGATTGTATGTAGAAGTCCGCGTGCTTTATTGGGCTAATGAAATATATATGGATCCTCGTGTTTCGAAGCCGGATTTGGTAAAACGTTACTCTGACCACCTAAGTGGTGTGGGTGGTCCCCATTAGAGGTTCACGGCGCCATAAGCTCGTTGAACAGGCTTTGTGTGAAATATAACAAAGTCTAGGACTGCTTTTAGCATCCTGGTGGTACAGCGGTTAGCGTTCCCCGGTCACAGTTATAGGCTTGTGGGCCGTGGGTTCGAATCCTGGCGGGTTGAGGTGTTGATTATATATATATATATATATATATATATATATATATATATATATATATATATATATATATGCAAGTAAATCACTGTAGGTGCGCGTGATCTAGGTATATGCTGATAACCACAAGGAAAGAAGAAAACACGAAGTTCCCAAGCGCTTTTGTGTAATTCACATCTTCAGGGGTGAGTACAGACTAGAGAGAGTAATACAAATCAAGGTGTATATATACAGATGAGGGTGAGACCAGGTCCACAATGGTCAGGTATTAGGTAATGACCCAACTAATCTTTAAATAGCACACAACGGTTGGTGGTCAGGTCAGATGGTCAAGTGACCCGGCCTCCTCACCTGGTCACAAATCTTCATAATTACAAAATTGTCCAGCTTGTACAAGCCGTTACTCAAATTCATGTTAAATGCTTCGGTATGTTTAATAAGACTAGATTCTATGATGTTCCTACTATCAATTGAATTACATGGTAATATTGAGGAGGCATTATCCCAGTCAATGCAATGCTTGTTATCCCTCAAATGAACAAACAGAGCATTGAATTCCTGTCCTGTCCTAACACTGTATTTGTGTTGTTTAATTCTAGTTGCAAGATCTTTACCTGTCTGGAATTCTTTGAAAAGAAACTATTAAGTAATATTTTACCACCCTCAGCAGTCTGGATTAGATATGTTGATGATGTATTATGTCTCTGGCCATGTAATGAGGACCTAAAAGCTTTCCTGCCACAACTTAACAACTTAGCCCCCTCGATCAAATTCACTGTGGAATTAGAGCAAGACTGTAAATTGCCATTCCTAGACTGTCTGATACACAGAATAGGTAACACTTTTAAGTTCAGTATTTATAGAAAACCAACTAATGTGTGTTCATACATTCATTATTATTCTGCCCACCATAATAAAGTCAAACAGTCAGTATTTTCAACAATGTTTTTACGTGCCTTGAGAATTTGCAGTCCGGAATTCATCGATGAGGAATACAAATATATATATATATAATATTGGCTCAAACCTCAAATACCCTAGATCTTTCATAGACAAATGCTTAAACATTACTAAGAAAACTTTTTATAGAACTGATCCCAAGCCCACCCATGATCATAAGAATATCTTAATATTACCATTTCACAAAAATTTCTCACACATTCCTGCACAGCTAAAAACCTGGAACGTCAATGTGGCATTTAAAAACTCATGCACTGTTAAACAAATGTTAATCAAGAACTCCCCCAACAACACAATTGGTTGCTTTTATAAAGTTCCTTGCAAGGAATGTAATATGTTTTACTTAGGCCAGACAGGTAAAGATCTTGCAACTATAATTAAACAACACAAATACAGTGTTAGGACAGGCCAGGAATCCAATGCTCAGTTTGTTCATTTGAGGGATAACAAGCATTGCATTGACTGGGATAATGCCTCCTCAATATTACCATGTAATTCAAGTGATAGTAGGAACATCATAGAATCTAGTCTTATTAAACATACCGAAGCATTCAACATGAATTTGAGTAACGGCATGTACAGGCTGGACAATTTTGTAATTAAGAAGATTTGTGATCAGGTGAGAAGGCCGGGCCACTTGACCATCTGACTTGACCACCAACCGTTGTGTGCTATTTAAAGATTAGTAGGGTTATTACCTAATACCTGACCATTGTAGACCTGGTCTCACCCTCCTCTGTATATATACACCTTGATTTGTATTACTCTCTCTAGTCTGTACTCACCCCTGAAGATGTGAATTACACGAAAGCGCTTGGGAACTTCGTGTTTCTTCTTTCCTTGTGGTTATCAGCATATACCTAGATCACGCGCACCTACAGTGATTTACTTGCATATATATATATATATATATATATATATATATATATATATATATATATATATATATATATATATATATATATATATATATATATATATATACATTAAAATCTCGATTAACCGACCCTCGATTAACCGACTTCCGGATTAACCGTCAATCCCGAACTCCTAAAAAAAATTATTTATTTATATATTTTTTTTTACAGGGATTAGCCCACTTGGGCACAGGTCACTGACCCACATCGGGGCCTGGGGGGCGATAATGTAATAATATTAATAATGATAATAATAATAATAATAATTATAATAATAATAATAATAATAATAATAATAATAATAATAATAATAATAATAATAATAATAATAATAATAAAGAACCATAAATAAATGCAAAAATTAAAAAAAAAATCAAGAGTGAGAAACAATATACTGTATTATATAAAATAAACAAAGAAATCACCAATCTTTTGTCTGGGAACACAAGGGGGGAGGTTGTGGGCTATGAGATTTTTGGTTTACACTCAGGATGGAATGGAGAAAGGAAACTCACAATGTGCTCTCTATATACATGTTGTATTGGATGTACAATGCAGCTTGGTGCTGGGAAGGCAGCATGGTTACAAGTGTGATGTAGAGCGAGCAGGTTGGTGAGGACGCTCAGAGGAGGACCAGCTTGTGGGTCGCCATGCTCGCCGGTGGGAGAGAGGACCGCCAGGCAGGCGGAGGAGGAGAGAAGGCCGCCAGGCAGCGGCACAGGAGGAGGTGTTGCTGGCTGCGGCTGTAGGCAGAGCGAGATCACCACGAGGTCAGGTCTTAAATAGCGGGGGTAGGCGTGGCTTAGCAGTTGACCCCCGCTCCGTGGTGTATGGCGGCGCTGGTTGACCTAGACCACGAGGCATACTCTGGGGAATTTGTGGGGTCGGCTAGGCAGAGACAAACAGCGTTTGTAGGGGAGAATTCCACTACAATACTCCCCCTTCCCTCCAGGCGGTGTAGGAGACTTGTTGTCTGCAGAGTTGCTTAGCACATGCGGGGCAGAACGGGCGGTGCATGCCTCATGTGAGACAATGGCGATGGCGTGGATGAGCCGGTCGCTGGATACAACTGTCTAGATACACCATATCTTTTGGAGTAAAGGGAGAAAAAGGGTATGGAGGCGATGAATGTTGTGCTTCCCTCACGGCAGGTACAAAGTCGTCAGATGCGCCTGCTGGGGTGTGTGGGCCTGGGTCAGGAGCAGGGGCTGCGTCAGCAGAAGCGGATGAGGGCTCGTGACAGCAGCTGAGTCCACGACAGCAGCAGGGTGCAGGACATTAGCAAGGAGTACCTGAGGGAGAATAAGGGTGTGTGGAGGCGATGAATGTTGTGCTACCCTCATGGCAGGTACAAAGTCGTCAGATGCGCCTGCTGGGGTGTGTGGGCCTGGGTCAGGAGCAGGGGCTGCGTCAGCAGAAGCGGATGAGGGCTCGTGACAGCAGCTGGGTCCACGACAGCAGCAGGGTGCAGGACATTAGCAGGGAGTACCTGAGGGAGAAAAGAGGGGTGTGTGGGTCCGCACTCAGGAACAGAGGCCGCATCAGGGGCGGCAGGGGTTACTGCTGGGCCGGGGTCGGCGTCTGAGGCAGGACGGATGTGCTGGGGTCGGAAGAGGAGCCACTGTCTGCTTAGAGTAGCAGAGCTGTTCTAGGGTGTCTGACCTGCGGTGTAGAGACAGTGGCTGTAGAGCCAATGAGAGCTGCTTCTGGGTGGATAAGCCAGTCTTCCATGTTGCTTGAAGACTGGGAGCGTGATCAGTTTCTCCTCCATCCTGTGTGAGTGCGAATCTCCGGGGTCACCATTTGTGGGGTATGAGATTTTTGGTTCACACTCAGGATGGAATGGAGAAAGGAAACTCACAATGTGCTCTCTATATACATGTTGTATTGGATGTACAATGCAGCTTGGTGCTGGGAAGGCAGCATGGTTACAAGCGTGATGTAGAGAGAGCTGGTTGGTGAGGACGCTCAGAGGAGGACCAGCTTGTGGGTCGCCATGCTCGCCGGTGGGAGAGAGGACCGCCAGGCAGGCGGAGGAGCGAGGACCGCCAGGCAGGCGGAGGAGGAGCGAAGGCCGCCAGGCAGGCGGAGGAGCGAGGACCGCCAGGCAGGCGGAGGAGGAGCGAAGGCCGCCAGGCAGCGGCGGAGGAGGAGGTGTTGCTGGCTGCGGCTGTAGGCAGAGCGAGATCACCACGAGGTCAGGTCTTAAATAGCGGGGGTAGGCGTGGCTTAGCAGTTGACCCCCGCTCCGTGGTGTATGGCGGCGCTGGTTGACCTAGACCACGAGGCATACACTGGGGAATTTGTGGGGTCGGCTAGGCAGCGACAAACAGCGTTTGTCGGGGAGAATTCCACTACAAGGTAGCCAGCGAGCGTGGGAAGGGGGGGGAGACCAGGGGGGGGTGAGATGACAGAGTGTCTGGTGTTTGTTTATTTATTTGAGATAAGATTTGACAGTTGGCACTGAAGGCCAGCGTGTTTATATATCATTACTTAAGAGTGACTAAGCTCTTCTCATATTTTGCCACCCAAACGACGTGGGTGAATATAACTTACATTGGTGGGATTCTTGTAAGATAGTGAGTTATTTGAATACCTGTATAAACAATCTATATTTGTAATAAACATAACAATTTAAATACCGTAATCATTTAGTACATGTACACTACAGGTTTGCTCCATTGTTAACCTAGGGACCACTGTATTGCAGTGTACTTATACTGTACAATATTGACTAAATTCAGTAGATAACGTATACAACTTATGGTTGGTAAAACTTATCAATTAAGTGAGTGTCAAGTCTGTCAGTATAAGTGGCACATGTGAGTGCTTGAGTCCCTCATCATAGGAGTCCGTTTTCTCTCGCTTCAATGCAGTGCACCAGAGACTTCGTTATTCCTTAGTAATGACACAGAATTTGAAATTACAACCTCAATTGCAACTGTGGTTGCAATTGTTGAGGCAACTAGATATGTCTGAATACAGAAAATGTGTTATTGTCAATTTGTAGGTGAAAGATTTTATGCTCAATAGATGTAGGTTAACATTACAACTGGAGGCAAATGCTTACTAAAGCCTAAGAAAGAAGGAAGGATATTCCTTTAACACATAATATTTGGCTAGTATAGGAAGGATCATCGTGTCTCCATGAGGGGGTCGGAGAGTGGTGGTCCAGCAGGCGTCAGGGAAGTGGTTTTTCTTTGGATGGGGGGGGGGGGGGCCCCCACGGACGTATGTGCGATCAGACGTTGTTCGTTTGGACGTTAATCGGCTCATGAATATATATATATATATATATATATATATATATATATATATATATATATATATATATATATATATATATATATATATATATATATATATATATATATTTCAGAAGAGTACAAGCAGGAACAAAGAATATACACGCCAGTTTAACATCAGTGTTTATCAGAAATGTGACGAGGCAAATACTGTATTCTGCTTTCCATGCTTATTGTTTGGTGGGGACTCGGTGTGAGGCTTGCAGTCCCTCCCTTTTTTTTTCACGAGCCGCCACTGTAATATATATATATATATATATATATATATATATATATATATATATATATATATATATATATATATATATATATATATATATATATATATATATATATATATACAGTGAACCCTCACTTTACGCGGTTAATTCAACCCACAGCGGCCCGCGTAAAGTGAGAAACACGTAAATTGAACTACATAACATATGGGATTAATTGAAATAGAGACCGGGCCGCCCCCCAAACTCGACTTTTTGACGACACACAACTATGTTGTCGTAAAAATATTATCTTAACTTTATGATGGTATGCACACACAATTAATATAGAAGAGGTTGGGTTAGGAAAAATAAAGGTTAAGCTCGGAAAAATAAAGGTTAGGTTAGGAAAACTAAAGGTTGGGTGTAACACTTACTTTAGTAGAAGAGATGGGTCGGCGTACGGGAATGGAGGCTGGTTCCGAGGCAGAGGGTAGGCTACTGGCCCTCAGGTGAGTCACCATCACTGTCATCCACACTTGTCAGGGCCTCCCTGACAAATCCCTCAAAGTCATCATCGTCACTATCACTGGCTTGGGCTGGCTGTGGTGGGTTGCGGGCGAAGAACTCTGTTATGCTTTGTTGACGCCTGGTGTTTATGTTGTCGTGATAAACCTTGATGGAGGGCTCCATAGTCTGCAACAGCTGGGTAGTGAAGATTTCATACCTGTTTGAGTCAGGGTCGTCGGAAAGGAGGCGCTTGGCTTTCTCGATACAGTCGATGGCACCCCTAACATTACTATGGGATAAGCGGCGTTCTTCTTGGGATGACGCACCACCTGCCTCTTCACTGACGTCATCATCATCTACCATGTCGTCGGTAGTCACATCAGGATGCCTTATCACCTCAAGGATGTCATCGTTGGTGGTCTCGGAGAAGCCTGCAGCTGTAACACTCTGCACAGCTTCTCTGGCAAAGTCCACTGCTACTGTAACAGTCTAAACCTCACCAGTCACAGATTGACTCTGCCTAACGCCCGGAATGCCTTGGAACACATGTCTCCATGCGTGACGAACAGTTGCTACAGACAGCTGATCCCATGGCTCCACCAAGAAGTCCACAGCTTTCTTGTTGCTCTGCCAACTGTTAATCCTCGTCGTCTTCGCTATTGCTATCGGTGTTGGTGTCACTCAGGTTACACAACTCTTTCCTGGTGTTGGTGTAGTCGTTCAGGAGCGTGAATTTTTTAGTAGAGAATGCAGCTTTTACATTACAGATTATTTCTGGGTCCATGGGCTGTAATATAGACGTAGTGTTGGGAGGAAGGAAGACCACTTTTACGTTGGGGTGACGATCTAACAGTAGGGGCGAGTGTCCTGGTGCGTTGTCCAGCAGCAACAAAATCTTGAATAGCACATTCTGTTGCTCACAGAATTTCTTCACATCGGGAACGAAACAGTCATCAAACCAGGAGAGGGACAGTGTAGAGAACATCCATGCCTTACATGCGGTCAGCCAGTGGACATTTAGCTTGGTCATGTCCATGTTCTTGTAGGTGTGCGGCTTGCGTGCTGTGTGGATCACCGATAACTTGAGCTTACAGGTACCGTAGGAATTGGTGGTAAACAGGACGGTGATGCGCTCCTTCTAAAACTTTCGGCCCCAACACTTGCTGGCATTCTTCAAAACGAAGGTCTTGGAAGGTAGTTTTCTCCAAAAAAGACCAGATTCGTCTATATTAAACACCTGGTCGTCGGTGTTGTATCCTTCCTCCATAATCTCACGTAAAACGGAGGAAATTCCCTCGCCGCAACACGGTCAGCACTAGCTTCTTCACCACCACTGTTGATATCGGTGATCTTGCTTCTCTTCTTAAACCTCTGTAACCACCCAGAAGAAGCATTAAAGGGTTTGGGCTCTGTAATTCCCATCTTACGTGACACTGCAGCATACAGTTCACGTGCGTACTCCTGAACTGAGCGCGTGTTCACCGCCATGTTCCGTCGCGCCTGACGCACCAAGTAGCTCACAAGTAATTTTTCCGTCTTGAGAAGCACCTGGTTCTGGAAATACTTGATCAGAGAAGCACCTGTAGACTTTGTGATGCTCATGTGCTCCTTTATCTTGGTTACAACCTTCTTTATTGTCCGGATCGTAGATTCGTTCACACCATGCTGGCGTGGCAAATCAACCTGTCTTGTTCCTTTCTCCAACTCTTGGATGATCTTGTACTTCACCTCGTAGCTTAAGGAACGTCGTGTCTTCTTTGGCTTAGTCCGGATGGGTCCAGGTAAGGAAAGGTTTCTCTCTGGGGACGGTGGTCCGGCGGAAGCCATTTTACAGAACAATGGATGAAACTGGCGCGGCTAGGTCAAGCGTCGTCTTTCCTCCCTCCCTCCCGCGGGTGGACACGTCATATTACTTTAAACCAATCACAGCTAGCAACGGAGGGAGGTAAGGATGCATGGCCAATTACAGTCCGATACGTCATATGACGTCACTGATAACACAACAAAGACATACACTGCCCATAAAACTCGCGCCGCTTACACAACATGGCGGATGGCGGGAGAGGACAGGAGAGATGGCGGGAGGTTTGGATCCAAAAATGGCGCAGCTCGCCAGCAGCTCTCAGCGTAAAGGGGTACACGCACCGCAGAATGTGAGCATTCCGGTTTCGGCAGGGTACAGCGTAAACATGGAAACGCATAAAGTGGGACCAGGTAAAGTGAGGGTTGTATATATATATATGTATGTTCTCTCAGCACATGAGGGCAGTGCTGTTTTCTTTTAGGGGGGTCGAGTGTTAGCGGGAGAGAAAAGGAGAGAAGAGAAGACAAATGCTGCATTTAGCACGGTAAAGGGGTGAGATGCAGTCCTTAGAACAAAATTTTAGGGGGGGTCGTATGTATGTTTTCTCAGCACATGAGGACAGTGCTGTCTTTTTTTAGGGGGGTCGATTGTAATACTCAGAAATTTCAGAGTAATTTCGAATGCCCCGCCATTGGCAACACTGAGCGTTCAAGGTCGCGGGAGGGAAAAGAGCGCTGCCTGCTCGTAGCGAGAGATTGCGGAACTAGGCCTATATGATATTAAATGTAATTAACCGAATTAATAATGATGCGATTCATGAAGTAAGGGACTATTATTGAATTTGAAATTATTATAGATCGTTTATCAGTCTGAATAATGTTACGGGTGTCCCAAGGAGTTATTAGTTAGGCGGAAAATATGTCACGTAGGCCTAAGCTAATGCCTTGAGAAGAGACGATACGCTGGCTAGGCCTCAGTCGCGGGAAGCATTCACACAGACAAGACGTCCCTGCGCGTCCGTCACAGAAATAGCCACGTGGCCTAGTCACCTGTGCTGCGCTATTGCAGTATAACAAGTAAGTCTCATTCTATCTCAGACAGGGTTAGATAGGGCAGTGATAAAGCAAACTAGAGCTAACAGTGAGTTCATTTCAGGGTTTCTGTCAGAACCCACTTGACAGGAGTTGACCGTAGTTGGCTGCGAGAGACTGACTGCGGTTTGAGACTGCAGTTGATGATTGAGGCTTGGCGATTGTCGCCTTCAGAACGATCAGTGTAGGCTTGTCACTGGTTAGCCGGGTAGCAAAGGACCTCTTGAGTGAACGAGTGCTCCTGACAACTAAAACGACACGGGACCAGCATCAGCAGTGGGTGATCAGTTCTTACCGCGTGGGTGCACAACACCGCGTGTCCTCGGTCAGCTAGAAGTGTTACCTACTGGCTATAGACACCTGCTGGCGTTCTCTCTTCCTGCCCATGGACGCACTGGGAGTACACTGAGGCTATCTGAGTAAATTAATGGTCACACACTGAGACCATGAGTCTAGGAATCAGTGGAGTTAGAGGTACACTTTCCAAGGTGGAGAAAGGCTGATTTGGGCCTTCAACTACAGGTTAGGGTGTGTCAATTTAGGGGGTGAACTGGCTAAATTGAAAATCGAGTAATTTGGTAGCAATTTATTGTAGTCTTTAAGCATGCAAAACAATATTCTGGCATAAATTTTTTTTTTAATAAGTCCTACCTACATCAAATGGATTTTTAAATGTACATATTTGTGAATTTATAACATAACCAGCGTTTGCACACATGTTACTGTTTCAAGTTTCAAATTATTATATTTTTTTATCCGTAGTCTATTTGAAAGTAACCAATGCCTTCATACTCTCTTTGCTTTGGTTTCTTGTCATCAGTAGTCTGCTTGCTATTTGTGCTTTGATGTAACCTTCTCGCCTCTCGTGGCTGTAAACATGGCCCGCTGCTTCTGTGACCATTTTCACACATCTCTCCACACTTTGAGTGTGGGAAGGCCACTTCGGCACCTGCATTGGAGTCTCTTTAAGGTTTCTCAATTCTTGGCTAGTTAGACTTGTTGTCAATGGTGGCTCTAAGACTTCCAAACTCAAGTCAACCAATTCTGACAATTTGGTGGCATTGACGTTTATTGGGGGAACTTTTCTTGAATGAAACGAACAGTCTCCCAACTGGTCGTCATCTATTAGCGTTCCTCTAATCTTTAGAATGACTTCTACAGCCTCGGTTCGGAGATTGGTACATTGACTGCAAAGCATTGCTTGCAAAACTGCTTCTGATCGAGCATACCAAGCGGACCTTCTTGCCACAGGTAACACGATGTCCCTCACTACCTTCCTCTGTGTTCTTACTAGCTGCAATTGAAACAAAAGGTGATTGGGCCCATCCACCCACATAGGATTAAGTTTCACACTAAACCACTGGGGAAGATAAACTCCAATAATAAATTCAACAATTAACCTCAAATTCTTCAGCACTTTGCCCTTCAATTCGTGTTTGGAAATCCAAATCCTGCAGAAACGAAGAGCTGTAGTTAACCAACGGCTGTGACTGACAGGTCCAATCTCCAAGAGAGCCAATGACTGAGGCACTTCTCCTGATCTTATTGCTTGGGCAATACGATAAGCATAGGAAGGGGAGGGCCAACTTCGACCTTTGGAAAGGTTGTATTTATTTCTAGTTGTGTTGCTTCATCCAGCATGATGCCAAGGGGACCTGACCACTTGTTGTTGCTCTTTGTAGGACCATCAAGTTCCTGGATGAGATGACGAAGAGGTAGCTCGCCTGTATGTAAATCACATACAATCCAAACAAGTCTTCTTCCTAGTTTTTTCTCTAAATGCGTCATTACACCCCCCTGCCATCCGGTGTTCACTGCAGTTGAATCTCCACCAACAGCCTGCAGTGAACTGCCAAGTCCTCTCTCCTGAACCCAACATAAAATATGATCAGCAATGACCTCTGCATGTTTCTTCCCTTCTACTTCAGTTTCGGGAGCAAAGTGAAACAAAAACCGACCACCAGGCTCAGAACAGACAGAGTAGTGTTCTTCTTTGATGAGACCTGGAAACTTTCTGTTCACTCCCTCTACTTCTAGCAAAACTTTTGTGTCATCTATTCTTCCATCAAACAAAAGACAGGAGAGCCCTCCCTCGCTTAAATCTTTTTCATGCTGATCAGATATTTCCTTCATTATTTTTTCTTGTGCTCTTCTAATTTTATTATGATCTATCACCAAAGATACATCCTCTCGGCTGATGAGGCCTGCATCTATCCAAGCGGCAGTTGCAATTTCTGCAGCCTCACGAAGTCCAGCATGGTGGCGAATACTAGCTAAAGCAATGTTTGAAATATTTCTTGTGTTGTATTTCATTTTCTTTGGTAAAGGTTCAGATGGCTCTTTGGAACTATCATCTGATGTTGCTTCCTGTTCATCAGAAGAACTATCAAAGAAGTGATAAACATCTTGACACAGCTCTTCCTCTCTTTGGATGGCTTCTTCACTCTTCATTTTCTTCTTTTGTTCCCTCTCTCGTATTTGTTCTCCCTTCTTGGCATTAGCAATCTGCTTCTTTGTTTCTGAATAATCTATTGAACCCATTTGCATACTTCCTTGGCCTTCTGCCTTTGTCCTCTGTGCCTTTATAAATTCAAGCTCTAAAACAGGGATCTTCTTTTCACGAGGACAACCACAATCAATGTGGGAATTATTTTCTCTCTTACCTGAGTGAGAACAGTTGGATTCAGAACATAATTGTATGGAGCACTTGCAGGTCAAAATGTCAAACAGAGTATCAAGTGTGTGCAGAAATTCATTTTTCCTGGCCAAGTTTCCTTTACCAAGTGATGTTTCAACTGCTTTGTGCCATAATTTCGTTAGTTTTAGCTCAATAGTTCGACACTGATTAATCACAGGTGGTTTGAATAGTGCATTAGCTTTTGTCCATTGATGCAGAAGAAGGACTATCATGTCATTTATGAGTTCTTTATCTGTATAGTTCCTTCTGTCCTTTGCATTTTTTTCTCGAAGGAGTAACCCTAATCTTAGCATGTCTCTCACTGTTGGAAGTTCTGATACAGGAAGCTCCTTCCCTTTACCAACTAGCAGGCTCAAGTGGGTTGACAACTGACTTCTTGTCTTCAATTTTGACATCTTCACACTATCTGACAAATAGAAAAATATTTCAATGTTTCATAATTCAATTGTTGTTTCAAAAATATCAATTTGTTTATCAAAAATGCTGTAGCAGAAATAACATAATAATTTCTTAGAACATAATGTTTTATACAATGATATAAGTAACTGCGACAATCAATATGCCCTACTTACAATAATTAAAATGTAGAATTCGTCTGGTAGAGTAGGTGCAAGTGCAATGAGAGCAAACCACCGTCTATGATATCTAGAAGGAGAGTGAGCCGGGCGCCTTATCCTCACGCTTGGTACAAGTCAAAACAAGAATTAAACTGTCCCACACGGAGAGCCTGTTCATGTTCATGTTCTGACATGCATATTGTACACAAGCTATAGAACCATAAAATACTCCATAATCCATATGCTTACATGAGATTAGTTAATATCAAGTGAATAATTCTAATCAAGTCTCATTAATTTGTTGAAATACTGATATTTGAAACTTTAAGGTATAATTGATGTAGGTGAGGGTTATTTCAATTCATTTATGTTTGCTAATCTCAAGTTTAGACATAAAGAGGCACAATATTTTGACTACCAAATTTGATTTTTAACATGTTGACAAAATTGACACACCCTAATACGTACTGTATGAGAGGCAGTAGTGTTGCCTCCGCAGGGAACGACAACAGGCCACCCTGAGAGCCGGTCGGCGATGACGAGAAAGGACTTTCCCGCCACAATGAAGAAATCCGCAGAGACGGACTCAAAGGGCCTCGTAGGGTTGTCGTTGTTCATGAGGGGTTCCTGCTGCTGACTAGGCTGCAGCACCTGGCATGGCTCGTAGACTTGAACGGAACTAGCGATGTCGGAGTCGATGCCTGGCCAAAAAACAGCTTGTCTCGCCCGGCGCTTCGTAGCTTCCACACCCCTGTGGCTGTCATGCAGGTGGGCTAGGGTGCGGCGGCAGAGGGAGGCAGGAACCACAACTCTTGCTCCATACAAGACGAGGTCGCCATCAGCATAGACGTCGTCCCGCATCTTCCAGTATGGGAGTAGAGAGCTGTGTAAGTCGTACCGGTTGGAGGGAAATCCCGAGGTCACGCAGTTCAGTAGACGGATGTACGAAGGGTCCGCTCTTGCCGCGGCTCGGAGTTCCTGAAGAGTCCTGTCGGCGTCCTGCGGTGGAGACTCTTCTGAGATGACGGCGTTCACGGTCACTACAGTCCTGAGGTGTGCAGTAGCATCAGCACATGCGATCTCGTCCTCTGGTGTGGGGTGGCTGACTGGGGCTCGTGACAAAGCATCAGGGATGCAGAGCAGCTTGCCAGCACACCACACAGCTGTGAAGAAGTAGGGCGAGATCTTCTCCTTAAGACGTTGGAGGCGGGGATTCTCGACCGCATCCAAGGAGTAGTGGTTCAGGATCGGGATGAGTGGCCGATGATCCGTCATGAGGTTGAAGTGTTGTAGGCCGATCAGATACAACCTACATTTGGACATGGCCCAGACGGCGGCTAACAGCTCCAGTTCGATGGTGGCGTAGCGAGTCTCGGCGTCAGTGAGAAACCGAGAGCCACACTGAACCAGACGAAGGCGTCCATTGCCGTGGTCCTGTAGCAGAGCGTATCCAATCCCGTAGAGGCGAGAGGCATCAGTCTGGAGGACAACTGGCAGGGCCGGGTCGAAGGAAGCGAGAACAGGTGGGCTAAGGAGAGCTGTCTTGACGCGACGGAATGCCTCATCATGGTCAGCTGTCCAGGTGAATGTTATCTTGGGGCTCATCAGGGAGCGTAGGGGCTGTGCTGCAGCGGCGATGTCGGGGTTGAACTCAGCCAACTGGTTTACCAGGCCCATGAACGTGCGGAGGTCGGTCAGGTTGACAGGAGTTGGGAAGTCCCGGATCGCGCTGACCTTTCCAGGATCAGCCGAGATGCCCTTGCCTGAGAGGGTGTACCCACAGAAGTTCACACTAGGTGCAGCGACCACAAACTTATCCTTGTTGAGGGTGATCCCGTACTTGCGGCACCTGGTGAGCATCTGGTGAATACGCTCAAGATGCATGGAGTAATCCTCGTCATATAGGAGCACGTCGTCGATGACCTTGACATAGTTCGCCGCACCCTGAAGGGCCATGTCACCACGGAGGCAGAAAGCATCGCCAGTAGCCGCGAAACCCATAGGTCCTCTGCAGTGCTGAAATCGGCCGTACGGTGTGATGAACGTCGTGAGGTGCTGATCTTCTTCCGCAAGTTCCATCTGCCAGTACCCACATAAGGCATCTGCTGTAGTAAAATACCCTGCCTTCGGGTCCACACTACGTATAGCGGCGAAGGGTGTCGGTGAAGGGTGGGTCGGGCGGGAAACTTGGCTATTCAGCTTGGTGAGGTCGACGGTGATACGAACTCCAGTAATGTTCTTGGCGACTGCTACCATGGGGTGACACCAATCCGAGGGGTCGTCACCAGCAGGCTTAATGATCCCCTGGGCTACCATAGAGTCGAGTTCCTTCTTAACTTGGCTCTGGAAAGCGAAGGGTATCTGTCTCGGTGTGTGGATGGCGAAAGGTTACTACGTCATCCTACAGGTGAATTCTCATGGGGGAGCCAGCCATTGGCTTGAGTGGAGCCGTCTTGAGGTCCTCCTTGGAAACCAGCACGTCCTTGAATTGCAGTAGGAAGAACTCCCTGGCTGCAGAATGTGACGTATTGGGTGGGAGGGGCAGCTCCTTGAACCTGTTGACATGTTTTATTTCCAGAATTGGCTTAGGGAAGTCTGGAGATATTATGGCCAACTCTTGACAGTGGCCATAAGACAGTAGTGGCATCTGAACACCTTTGTGGACCTGAATCCTGGCAGAACATGACTGCTTACCTAGGGTGAGGGTAGTCTGAAATGTACCCAGAGCAGGTGCCATTGTAGAACCGTCTGCGGTGAGCGTTGTAGAAGTTGACGGTGGATGCAAGCTGCTCCTAGGTATCCCCAGAATGTCGAGGTGTCTTGTGCCGATGACTGTGACGTCCGCACCTGTGTCAGGAAGCATCTGGATACGGGATGTAACGTCGCCGTATGACAGGTGAACACAGATAGGCTGAGGTGTCTTGCTGACAGGGGAAGAAGAGGATCCCACGCGACGACAGCGCTTGTTCTTCGCCGCCTGAGACTTGCAAGTAGTATTATTCTTCTTCTGTGACTGACAGCATTTGTCATAGTGTCCAATGCGGCTACAGGAGCGGCACTGAACGTTGTTGGCAGGGCACTTCAGTGTCCTAGCCCAATGACCACGACGACCACAGTTATTGCATGTGCTGTCAGCGGCAGGGCATTCAGAATCATGCCGACAAGCACAATACTGGCAGGAATGACCTGGCGTCGAAGTCTTAAGTGATGCTGAAGAGTGATGCGAAGCTGAAGTTGGATGTGAAGCTGAAGTCGGATGTGAAGCTGAAGTCGGATGTGAAGCTGAAGTCGGATGTGAAGCGGAAGTCTGGTCACGTCCTTTGTTCTTCTTATACGCGGAGATGGCACACAGCTGGTTAGATGGAGCATGAATGGCAGAAGTCGCACTTCTGGTGGCTTCGTAAGAGCGGCAGGTGGTGACAACATCCTGTAGAGAAGAGGCAGTGTCGAGGGAGATAAGCTTCTGAATAAGCTCTTCGTCCCGCACGCCCATGAGGATAATCATTTTCAGCTGTGTTTCCTCACAAATCGACGAGTTCCCAGAACAAACGTCAACCTCCTCAGCGATGCGTCGGAGTCATACGTAAAATTCGGCAAACGACTCACCCTCCAGCTGCTTACAACTGAGAAGTTCTCTCCTATGCAGAGCTTCGTTGCAGAGACCCTTGATATGCGTCTGTAAAGCATCCAAGACGTCCTTCACAGTCTTGTCTGTGTCATGGGAAATTTGCAGGGTGTGCTCCAGGATACGTTGCATCTCTAGAGTGAGACACATCCTCATCTGGATCAGCTGTTTCTCCCTAGGCAACCTTGATAAATCGACCATCATCGAATAATCGTCCCACCTCCGACGCCATTCACGGAATACCTGGAACGAGGCATCAGCTTGGAGTGGCGGTGGACTCTGAGCGAGTACTTTCTGTGGGGGGGGCAAAGAAGTTGAAGAGGACCCTGCAGGTGCACCTGTGGACGAAGAGGCAGGTGTAGTAGCTGCTTGAAGGGTAACAGGTGCCAACAACTCGATAATGGCACTGAATCTGGCATTTTCTTGTTGACGTCTGTGATCCTCTTCACGTCTTCGTTCATCGTCTTCCTGTCGCCTCCTGATGTCGTCTTGTCGTCGGTTTTCTCCAAAAGCTGAATGATATGAAGGAAGTCGACACCTGTGGCAGATTGCGGACATGTGTAGTGGGGGCTAAGGGTGGGTGGTGCCGCTTGATCCACTTTCCGATCCACTTGGAGTCCACTTACTGCACCGACATCCGTCTGAAGTTGGGCTTGTTGGGTATCTGAAGAAAATCCAATAAATTCCTGATCTTCCATATGGCCTGGTTTATTTCTCTCACAATTACTGTAATTAATAAGTGAGCAGAAAAGCAATCGTCTTTAAATGGAAGATATCTGGGAGGCGTCTGTGTGTGTGTGTGTGCGTTCGTTCGTGCGTGTACTCGGGGCAGGCTGTCCAGGGAGCGGGAGCTGGCTGGCTGGCGGTTACAGCAACTCCTCTCACCGGCTCACGCCAGTGCCAGTCGAGACATGAAAGGGGGTGGATGTCAAAACTTGAGCTCTCCCCTAGGTCTTAAATAGGCTTCCCTCTTTTGTAAAAAGTGCAGGAACATGGGGAAACACTTTAAAGACACTAAAGGGCACACACAACACTGAAAAAGCACTTCACAACACTGCACTGTAAATCCAGGAATATCTTGTTGAGGTACACGCTGAAATCCACTCGACAAGGGAAGTTGAGAAGATGGCGGCTCCGAGAGAGATTCTGTGTCTACTCCAATTCTGAATAATGTGATGTCCCAGCTAAACACTGCGCCATGTGGGAGAGACTCAGGTGCTCCTTACAATCAGGGGTAAAGGAAACACACTGATGTCAAGTTCGTAAGTTCTATTTCTGGGACAAACACACAAAAGGAGTTAAGACAGGGGTAACAGCGTCCTGTCTTGGAATCTCTCCGGGTATCTCTATCTGCGCATGCGCGTACAGCGCGCATGTGCCCAAAGTCTGAACTAACATTCAAGTGACAAAAGGGAGTATGATTATAACATATAATACAGAGACCTGAATCAATAATGGTTAATAGTACAGAGTTACATATTACAGCAATATTCGTCTCATATATCTACAGACCCGTAATTAAATTTTGAGAATGAGAAATTTACGGGAATGTGAGGAGTCAAAAAGTTTCCGTGCCATATCTGCTACTATATGTAACTGATGAGGTGTTTTGAGTACGGGGTCCCTTAACATCCCCAGCCAATCCAACAGTTAGTGAGCAATGTCCAGACTCTAGTTAGGGAAGTGAGGCTATTGGAGTACAGTGCAGAGCCAGCCAAGTTGTCTCCTGGGGTAACTATCTACTGTCATGATCGTGATAACGGCTAACCTGAAAACCTGAAGGATTCATATTATGCTCAAACGTCCACAAAACCTTCCGAGTCCCCCAGTGGAAACGTCCCCCGTTTTCTCTGTTTCCCCTTCTTTGTCTTAAGAGAACTTTGAATATAATCCGCGGATTTCGTAGCAGACGCTGTATGTTGGGACCTGTTGCCATCCAACCCTTTGTAATCAATTTAATTTTGCTTTTGATAGCTGAGTCAGAGCATTGTTAGTAAGGATAATAGTAGGGAATGAAACTGAGTTCATAGTCTCAGTTTCAACGTCAGAGTGTACAGTAAATTAATTCATCGGAATAAAAGTATAGGTGGACTCCCTGGCCTATTTTGAGTGGGTGCCGTGGGCATTTCCACAGTCAGTAAGTACCCGTCCCTTCATCCATACAGGTATGCCATTCCACTGTGTTGTAATTCGCCCTTCTTTAAGTGATTTGACCCAATTAATAGTTGATTGTGCAAGTGTTACAGTAACGTAGTTCATATGCTATGAGTGAAGTCATATTTACGTCTTTAACGTCCTCTGAAATGTGATGTCGTTGTCACTGTTAGTAAGTGCCCGTCCCTTCATCCATACAGGTCCCTAACGCAGCCTAGGCCGTGTCTGTAGGGTGGATGTTGTTTCCACTATGTCTGGGGAGATGTCCCAGGTCCAGTAGGATCAGTTACCTTCGTGAGACCCGGCCGTCAGACACTTCAGACTACCTATTAGGGTGTGTCAATTTTGTCAACATGTTAAAAATCAAATTTGGTAGTCAAAATATTGTGCCTCTTAATGTCTAAACTTGAGATTAGCAAACAAAAATGAATTGAAATAACCCTCACCTACATCAATTATACCTTAAAGTTTCAAATATCAGTATTTCAACAAATTAATGAGACTTGATTAGAATTATTCACTTGATATTAACTAATCTCATGTAAGCATATGGATTATGGAGTATTTTATGGTTCTATAGCTTGTGTACAATATGCATGTCAGAACATGAACATGAACAGGCTCTCCGTGTGGGACAGTTTAATTCTTGTTTTGACTTGTACCAAGCGTGAGGATAAGGCGCCCGGCTCACTCTCCTTCTAGATATCATAGACGGTGGTTTGCTCTCATTGCACTTGCACCTACTCTACCAGACGAATTCTACATTTTAATTATTGTAAGTAGGGCATATTGATTGTCGCAGTTACTTATATCATTGTATAAAACATTATGTTCTAAGAAATTATTATGTTATTTCTGTTACAGCATTTTTGATAAACAAATTGATATTTTTTGAAACAACAATTGAATTATGAAACATTGAAATATTTTTCTAATTGTCAGATAGTGTGAAGATGTCAAAATTGAAGACAAGAAGTCAGTTGTCAAACCACTTGAGCCTGCTAGTTGGTAAAGGGAAGGAGCTTCCTGTATCAGAACTTCCAACAGTGAGAGACATGCTAAGATTAGGGTTACTCCTTCGAGAAAAAAATGCAAAGGACAGAAGGAACTATACAGATAAAGAACTCATAAATGACATGATAGTCCTTCTTCTGCATCAATGGACAAAAGCTAATGCACTATTCAAACCACCTGTGATTAATCAGTGTCGAACTATTGAGCTAAAACTAACGAAATTATGGCACAAAGCAGTTGAAACATCACTTGGTAAAGGAAACTTGGCCAGGAAAAATGAATTTCTGCACACACTTGATACTCTGTTTGACATTTTGACCTGCAAGTGCTCCATACAATTATGTTCTGAATCCAACTGTTCTCACTCAGGCAAGAGAGAAAATAATTCCCACATTGATTGTGGTTGTCCTCGTGAAAAGACGATCCCTGTTTTAGAGCTTGAATTTATAAAGGCACAGAGGACAAAGGCAGAAGGCCAAGGAAGTATGCAAAGGGGTTCAATAGATTATTCAGAAACAAAGAAGCAGATTGCTAATGCCAAGAAGAGAGAACAAATCCGAGAGAGGGAACAAAAGAAGAAAATGAAGAGTGAAGAAGCCATCCAAAGAGAGGAAGAGCTGTGTCAAGATGTTTATCACTTCTTTGATAGTTCTTCTGATGAACAGGAAGCAACATCAGATGATAGTTCCAAAGAGCCATCTGAACCTTTACCAAAGAAAATGAAATACAACACAAGAAATATTTCAAACATTGCTTTAGCTAGTATTCGCCACCATGCTGGACTTCGTGAGGCTGCAGAAATTGCAACTGCCGCTTGGATAGATGCAGGCCTCATCAGCCGAGAGGATGTATCTTTGGTGATAGATCATAATAAAATTAGAAGAGCACAAGAAAAAATAATGAAGGAAATATCTGATCAGCATGAAAAAGATTTAAGCGAGGGAGGGCTCTCCTGTCTTTTGTTTGATGGAAGAATAGATGACACAAAAGTTTTGCTAGAAGTAGAGGGAGTGAACAGAAAGTTTCCAGGTCTCATCAAAGAAGAACACTACTCTGTCTGTTCTGAGCCTGGTGGTCGGTTTTTGTTTCACTTTGCTCCCGAAACTGAAGTAGAAGGGAAGAAACATGCAGAGGTCATTGCTGATCATATTTTATGTTGGGTTCAGGAGAGAGGACTTGGCAGTTCACTGCAGGCTGTTGGTGGAGATTCAACTGCAGTGAACACCGGATGGCAGGGGGGTGTAATGACGCATTTAGAGAAAAAACTAGGAAGAAGACTTGTTTGGATTGTATGTGATTTACATACAGGCGAGCTACCTCTTCGTCATCTCATCCAGGAACTTGATGGTCCTACAAAGAGCAACAACAAGTGGTCAGGTCCCCTTGGCATCATGCTGGATGAAGCAACACAACTAGAAATAAATACAACCTTTCCAAAGGTCGAAGTTGGCCCTCCCCTTCCGGCGTTGTCTGAAGGAGTCATCAAAGATCTCAGCACAGATCAATCCTATGCTTATCGTATTGCCCAAGCAATAAGATCAGGAGAAGTGCCTCAGTCATTGGCTCTCTTGGAGATTGGACCTGTCAGTCACAGCCGTTGGTTAACTACAGCTCTTCGTTTCTGCAGGATTTGGATTTCCAAACACGAATTGAAGGGCAAAGTGCTGAAGAATTTGAGGTTAATTGTTGAATTTATTATTGGAGTTTATCTTCCCCAGTGGTTTAGTGTGAAACTTAATCCTATGTGGGTGGATGGGCCCAATCACCTTTTGTTTCAATTGCAGCTAGTAAGAACACAGAGGAAGGTAGTGAGGGACATCGTGTTACCTGTGGCAAGAAGGTCCGCTTGGTATGCTCGATCAGAAGCAGTTTTGCAAGCAATGCTTTGCAGTCAATGTACCAATCTCCGAACCGAGGCTGTAGAAGTCATTCTAAAGATTAGAGGAACGCTAATAGATGACGACCAGTTGGGAGACTGTTCGTTTCATTCAAGAAAAGTTCCCCCAATAAACGTCAATGCCACCAAATTGTCAGAATTGGTTGACTTGAGTTTGGAAGTCTTAGAGCCACCATTGACAACAAGTCTAACTAGCCAAGAATTGAGAAACCTTAAAGAGACTCCAATGCAGGTGCCGAAGTGGCCTTCCCACACTCAAAGTGTGGAGAGATGTGTGAAAATGGTCACAGAAGCAGCGGGCCATGTTTACAGCCACGAGAGGCGAGAAGGTTACATCAAAGCACAAATAGCAAGCAGACTACTGATGACAAGAAACCAAAGCAAAGAGAGTATGAAGGCATTGGTTACTTTCAAATAGACTACGGATAAAAAAATATAATAATTTGAAACTTGAAACAGTAACATGTGTGCAAACGCTGGTTATGTTATAAATTCACAAATATGTACATTTAAAAATCCATTTGATGTAGGTAGGACTTATTAAAAAAAAAAATTTATGCCAGAATATTGTTTTGCATGCTTAAAGACTACAATAAATTGCTACCAAATTACTCGATTTTCAATTTAGCCAGTTCACCCCCTAAATTGACACACCCTACTACCTATGGCCCCCATAGCTGGCTCGTCTTGCCCTAACGCTCGGCCTGCGAGGTGACCCCGGATCACCAAGCCACACACCACTACCAGCCTCCATCATTGGTGGATGAGTGTCTAACTCAGTAGGGCTATTTGTGTGGTGGGATTACTCCACTGGGATCTCAAGAGTTCGTCGGAAAGTACTTCTTCCAATCTCTGTCTTTTACTGCAAATTGACCCTTCCTCTGCAAAATTTTTTCAATAAAAAAATAATCAATTCTTTACCACTCCCTTTACCACAAGTTACTTATAACTGATTGCACACATCATTATCAACCAATGAAGGTCACTTAAAAAGCCCACTGCTTTTTAAAGATCCAGTCTCACCACTGGTTTTCTCTCCTTACGGGAAATCGGGGAGCAGGAGCAACTACTGTTCTCTCCTCATCCAGTATAGCATCTCTCTCATCAGGCTCTGATTCTGAGGAAGAATCATTAGGGGGAACCTGGATGTCATTTACATGGACGAACATATCTCTGTTGATACATCTTTTAACCTTTTCTGCTGCTCGTCGAATTACTTCTGTCTCATCTGAAAGGTGGGTTAACTCATACGCTGCACCATTGCGGATGACCTCAGTTACTGTACATGGGCCCTTCCACTTACATTTAATTTCCTACTGGTACCTGGGATAGGAGCTTCATCTCTCACCCAAACAGTTTCCCCTAACTGTACTGTCTGATTGACTCTATCTCGGTTTGCTACATTCCAGAATTCTCTAGACATTCGTTCAAAAGTTTCTTTAATTACTCTGTGAGCTTCTCTCAACCCTTCAGTACTCTCGTTTTCTATTAGTGGTAACTCAATGCCCACTTGTCTCTGCGCATGCCGGGAGAAGAATAGGAAGTGTGGCTGCACTCCAGTCGTTGTGTGAACAGAAGTGTTTAACGCATATTGGGTCGGACCCAAGAATCGTGGCCAGCGACGCGGGTTATCTTCGCACATGATTGACAAAATGTTCTTAAAAGTTCGGTGCATTCTCTCCGTGATACTGTTACCTCAGGGGTGGTAAGGCAAGGTAAAATACACCTTAATGTTAGTTAATCGACAGAGCTCCCTGAACTGTGCGGCAGTAAATTCTCCTCCATTATCCTCAATCACTACTTTAGGACTACCGAAAACATTAACAAATTTCTCAAATTCACGGGTAACTTCTTGAGTGGTCTTGGTGCGCAATGGATAGAAGTTAACAAACCTTGAATAATGATCTATAATTGTTAATGTCATGGTCACGTTGACTGCTGATCTATTTAACTAATGATTCTTATTAAACTCCACGCCCGCAAAACATGAGTGAGTTAGCTATCCCCTAGAAGGAGAGTGTTTACCCTCGTGATCCCTCCTAGTAAGCCCCGCCTTTGTGAACACAGTTGTCAATACGTTGTTTATTCCACTTCTCCTGGGAAGCTCAATCTTGGATTAGTCTGTGTAAATCAACTCAAGTAATACGCCAGACCTTTGTCAACTGAGGGTCATCCTTGAATGAGTAACAGTTAGTTTGTTTGTAATTATTGTCATTGAGTGAGTAGCAATCACTGGCAACTCAGGGGCATATATACTACGGGTAAGGGAGAGACAGCGTCCCCTGACGTCTGCTCTCCCGTTTGTCTCCAGGTATGTTTTGTGTAGCCATTCAGTTAATTCAGTCAAGTGTAGTAAATATCAGTGTTCACCAGTGTTCATGATTTAACAGTTGAATTGTCATTCACCCAGTGTAGAAGTAATATAACGTAAATACGTCTGTCGTCTAGACAAGAGAGTTTGTTTGTGTTGTCATGTTTCCCCATCCCTAACGTCTGCCCTCCCGTTTGTCTCCAGATCCCATTGTGATTCTTGCCACCATTCAACAACGGCCCCGGATGTAGTAAATAACCAGCCGGGATCATATATGAAACGATGGCACCGATGCAGCCTGATTAATGTGCCCCACGGCTTCATTGGACCAGACCCCAGACCCGCCATGTGTCTGGCTACCCCACAATAACAACGGGGGTGAGCCCCAGTGCTCTACCCTGGGTTACTCCTTGGAAGTGTATGTCCACAGAAAGGGTTGTGACATGTATGTTAGGGATAATTAGTTGGAAATAATTATCCCATGTTGGGTAGTGGACCCTGTATATGCTAGTTTAATTATTAACGTAGGCTATATGTGGAGTAAAACAATCTACCATGAGTGCCATGTAATGTAACACCAGTAATGTTGTGAGTAAGAGTAAAGAAGAAGAGACTGAGTTTGCACTAAGCCCAAGAGTTGAGCCAGGTAATTATATGATTAATACAATATCTTTCCCCATTGATTGCATATAATAAACTTGTTTTTAGAGTACTTTAGGTGTATTCCTTTCTCCCACAGTACTGTATTTTACCCTTGTTTCCCTCTAAGTGACTTGATACCAGAATTACTATACCCATGCGCCTAGACTTTCGACCATGCTACCAAAAGAATGTCCATGCTACCAAAAGAATAGGTGACGGAACTGAGTAAGAGTAGGACTAAGAGAAGTAAGTAAGATGAGGGCGGTGTAGAGATAGTGAGGGAACCCTCGCCCTCACATTTGGTGGCAGCGCCAAACACGCCCCCTCACATTGGTGGCCGCTTGTTTGTTGTTACCCGCCTCCTCACATTAATACATATCGGTAATCACTGATCCCTGAATGCATGTCAGTCAAATCTACCGAAACTCGCTCTAGTGGTTTGGTTACTACTGGTAATTCTTGCCAAAGTTGCGTAAGTCCCTTAGTTCCCTTGAACCTTTGACACATCTCGCATGATGCTACATAATCAACACAATCTTTACGGTAGTTAGGCCAATAAAACAAATTTGCTACTCGGGTGATGGTCTTCCATCGTCCTAAATGACCTGAGGTGGCATTGTCAAGCGCCAACTCTAATACGGTTTTACGTAAATGTTGAGGGATTACTAGACAATACTGCAATGCTTTATCAAGTTGTTCTTTTACTAGATATGATACTCCATTTATTATTTCAAAACTATCAACGGTGGCCTTTGGGTACTTATGTTGCAGAAGCTTACCTCCTGCTAAATACTGTTTTAACTCTTGCCATCATGGTTCTTTTTGTTGTTCCTTACCAAATTCTGCCTGTGTGAAACCTTCTAGTGTGGGAAATTGAGCAGCAACATGGTCTTGCATGACTTTTCTCAAGGTTCTGACTGGTCGACTTAATGCATCAGCTAATACATTAGTTCTACCGGGTTTGTATTCAATGTCATATGCGAAATCTCTCATTTCTAAGATCCAATGGTTCATTCGCTGACTTTTGGTTTTCTTTCTAAAGACCGAGGTTAGAGGTTGGTGGTAAGACTGAGGTTAGAGGTTGGTGATCTGTCTTAATTGTAAACTGCGTACCCCAAAGAAAATGATGGAAGAACCTGCACGCTAACACAATGCCTAACGCTTCTTTATCCGTGGTGGAAGAACGAGTTTCTGCCTGCTTTAACTTTCTAGAAAAATAACCCACTGGTCGCAAAGAGCCATCTTCTCGTACCTGATTAAGGGAAGCGCCTACACAGAAATTGCTGGCATCACTATGCAGTTCGAACGGATTATAAATATCTGCCTTGACATGAATTGGGTATGAAGCTAGTGCTTGCTTTAACTTCTCACATGCTTGTTGGCACTCATTGGACCATACAAAATCAACAGTCTGTTTCGTTAACTCAGTGAGGGGGTAAGCTACTTTGGCAAACTCGGGAACATGTTTACGGTAAAATCCACACATACCCAAAAATTGGCGGACTTGTTTAACATTAGTTGGGGGTTTACACTCGATCAGAGCTTGGACATTTTCTGGGTCAGGCTCAATGCCTCTCTCTGAAACTACATGTCCTAAGAATTTAACTTGCTTATGGCCAAATTGACACTTAGACAAATTTAGTTTAATACCCATCTCTTCAAATCTCTCAAATACTCTGGTGAGTCTTTGCAACAAGGTGGGGAAGTCAGGAGCCCATACTATTACATCATCAAGATAGTTTCGTACCCAGTCTTCCACTGCTAAGGGAGCTAATACTCTGTTTACTTCTCGAGTGAAAACGGCAGGACTAGCTGAGAGCACAAACGGAAGGCGTGTGAACCTCCATAGATTGTACCCATCGCTAAAAGTAGTTAGATCTCGGCTACTGTCGTTAAGAATGACCTGATAATACGCATCCTTCAAATCTAATGTGGCATAATACTTATTTTCCGCAGCTTTCTCTACTAATTCGTCAATTCGTGGCAAGGGTTGTATGTCGACCTTCAAATGCTTATTGACCGCTCGAAAATCTAAGCACATACGCTTTGAACCGTTGGGTTTTGTTACCAGAACAATGGGGGATAACCAGGCGGCAGTCGATGGTTCAGTGATATTACGATCCCTCATATTTGTTATCATTTCTTTAATTATCTCTTTTGCTTTCTCTGGGTGTCTATACTGTGGTCCTCTGACAGGATTGTGGTTGGCGAGCTGAATGTTAGTGGGTATACCAGCAATTGACCCTATTTCATGTGGTCCTAAAACAAACAAGGAATCATGAGCTAAAATTACTTTCCGCAAATGTTTACGCATGTCTCTGTCTAGATGGTTCCACAGTTGGTTTCTAATTAACTCGTTCAACTTCTTTTGTCTAGTGGTTCCGCCTTTTACTTCGTCACAGTCCGGTATCATACTGTTGGAAATCTCTTGGACATGTCTGACCTTCTTTACTGGACCGTTGGGAATTCCGGCACAAATTACACAGTCAAAGGATGGTACTCTCTGATCATCACCTACATTTACTTTTAATTGGTTTGAGGATCTCCTATCCCCTTCTGTTTGAATGGCTAGGTGATGAGGTGCACAAAGGGATAATTCAGTTGAAGACTTTACTTTACACAATTTGTCATAGACCTGTTGAATATGCCCCAAGTGTTTTCCTTTAACGTCAACATATGAGATCATCTCCTCCGGGATTAACTCATATTCGCCAATGACGGTGCCAGCTCTCAAGAACACTAATTTATCGGTACAATTACTTACTGGCAAATATATGCGTGAATTTGGCTGTACTCTAACACATATCTCTGGTTGTTGGTTGAAACCTTTATGAGCGAATCGTACGCTCAGAATTTCACCTTTCTCTATTTTCACTTTGATGGATATGATCGGTGCATGGTGGCCTTGTACAATAGTCTTCCTATCAATATGGAGACTCTTCAACTGGGGTGGACAAGGTACATCGGGCTTTAACGACAATCTATTGACGCATTTGATTCCTTTCATGTGCTCTCTCGTCAACACTCTCCCATATACATGTGAATGGCCTGCCCAAATGAAAAGTTTCCTTTTACGTTCCCATGTTACTCTAAATCTGCCGAGGAGATCTGCTCTGAATAGTAATTCTGCATCAAAGTATTTATCATCCACCACATTGGCATGGTGTCTGACTTTCAACTGTGGTGTTACTTGGACTGTTATGACTATTTTACCTTTAATTTTTAACTCATCTCCTGTAACACCCTGGTACCTATGTTTACAAGGTTTGATGGGTTTTAAATTCAAAGTTTTTACTAAACTCTCCTTAATGAAGGTGGCTTCACTACTTGAATCTATTAATGCAAGACAGACACGTTCATTTACAGTAAACCATATGCAAGGAGACACATTGGAAGGAACCCGCTATGTCAATACTTTGGATAATGCCGACAACTTGAGCGTCCGGGGCAGCGTTGACTCTTTCTCCGACACCCTACTTCTAAGCAATCCCAACATGAACGTGGGGGTGAATTTAAGGGGCAAGTAGAGGTATCATGACTCTGTGTTCGGCAATATGCACAGTAAGGTCCCTGTCGCCTTCCAACTAATCTTTTACGAGGACTTTCGAATGGGGCTACAGTGTGTCGATCTCGCTGACTGCTGGTACCACAAGCTCCTCCTGTTACGTTACGTTCTGCCCTACTGGCTCTTTCATTCTTTACTGGAAGTTCTTGGTTCGCGTGCTTTTGAACTTGCCGGATACCGGGATACCCAGTTCTGTTACCTTTCAGATAGTTGTGTCGGAGGCTGTCCAATCGTGCGGCCATCGTGTCTACTGGACAACAAGGGGAATAGTAAAACTTCAATTCCTCTTTCAACTGTTTTGGCAAAGGGTCGGACAATTTATCTTTCAACGTTTGTTCTTTACTTTTCATTGGCCCATACTGGCGGAAAATGGTTGTGAGAGTTGATTTAAGTTGGCTCAAGAAACGATGGGGATCATCTTCCAAATTGTACTCTAATCGTGCAAATTCCTCCCAGGCATCTTCCAGGGGGATTTGTTTCACAAACAATTTCCGCAATATTACTTTAAGTTTATCCCAATCTTCCTCATCGGTACCAAGTTCTACTTGGACCATGGCTTCAACTTGCTGGTCCATGCTGTCGGTAGCTACATACCATCTATCCCTTGAGCTAACTGCGTTATACTCTACTCTCTTACAGAAGTTAGTTAGGATGTTGTCTGCGTTAAGACCAACAAGGTCGTCAAAGGACAGCCTCGGAATGTATTGGTGGTTACGGGGGCCAGGAGATCGGCTGGGCATATCGTTAGGAGGGGACAAAAGTGGAACCACGGCAGGGAGAGTAGGTATAGCCGGTTCTTCCCTCTGTTCATCAAGCAACGCTTGTTGTCTCCTTACTGTATCCATAGACTCAGCGAGTTTAGCCCGAAGAGCTTGGACTTCCGTTGCTAGCTCGGCCGCGGTTTTGGCCGTCATGGTCCCCTGATTCGCGTTAGCATCTGCCATAGTGTTACAACAAATCAATACTATAACCCACTGTAAATACAATAACATGCACAGTGCTCACTCAAGACCCAAGGACTGGTACTCAACTGATTTTCTGCGATATGACTTAACATTCCATGCATCAACTATTCAAAATACTGTTCAGATTATTAATCTCCCAAAAGATAATATTATTGCATGAAAAATACACTGAGACAATTTGCTATTCACACAAACTCTGTATGGTGCAACACTGCGTGAACACTTCACGAATTTCTGTACTCACAATTCCGGGTCCATACACTTGTATAACACTTTCCATATACCGTATCACCATAAGGTCCTCATATACTGCCAGATCTGGGGTCACTAAATCTACGGGGATAACTTAACTCTAATCTTAATTTCTAAGGGTCGCTGCCACCAGACCCCCTCTGGACAGCATGTAGCTCGTTAGGTAGCGGGCAGAGTGGACTAGGCATTGGGTTAGGTTTTCCATTGACCAAATCGATAAGGGTAAAGAAGGGTGAAACCATCACAGGTCTTAATTGATTTATTTCTTATAAAACACACTGGAAAAAAAACACATACAATTACACTGTGAACCCTAATTCCAAGGCCTGTCCCAGGGTATAGCACTGGTGCCTCTAACAACTGTTGTTGTGGCCGGTTACACTCCGACCCGAGATGGGTTTGGGGTCCTCGGCCCACGAGGTAGAGTAGAGCCGATTAATCACGCCGAATCAGCGCCATCACTCCTATATTGACCACTGCTGGGTATCCACCGGCTCCGAGCTACCGGTGGGTTTCAATTAAGCCCACCCTCGACCTGGAGACAAACGGGAATCAGCGTCAGGGGACGAGAAACATGACAACACCAACAAACTCTCTTGTCTAGACGACAGACGTATTTACGATATATTACTTCTACACTGGGTGAATGACAATTCAACTGTTAAATCATGAACACTGGTGAACACTGATAATCACTACAATTGACTGAATTAATTGAATGGCTAGGAAACACAGAACATGCCTGGAGACAAACGGGAATCAGCGTCAGGGGACGCTGATTCCTCGCCATCTCGAGTTTATATACCCCTGAGTTGCCAGTGATCACTACTCACGCAATGACAATAATTACAAACAAACTAACTGTAACTCATTCAAAGATGACCTTCAGTTGACAAAGGTCTGGCGAATTACTTGGGTTGATTTACACAGACTAATTCAAGATTGAGCTTCCCAGGAGAAAGTGGAATAAACAATGTATTGATAACTGTCTTCACAAAGGCGGGGCTTACTGGGAGGGATCGCGAGGATAAACACGCTCCTGGGATTCTACAAGCGCGGTGGATTTGAATATTATGTAGTGTAATATGAATTAAAACGGTTTTTTAGGAATGACAATGAGGTGCGCAGTACACTCACATATATAATACTGTATTCTGAAAGTATACTGGCATTAGAGTTCACATAATATACAACGTTTCACCAAATAATGAACCGTTAGCACCTGATTAAAATACACTTTAAAATTATAGCATATACATAGAAATATCAATACAAGGAACTGTAAAACACCCCGAGATATTAAGTAAATGGAATATATATCCTACCTAACACATAAACTAAAGAATATTACAAGTACAAAATTAGCATCCACTTAACCTTGGCACTACATCCTTGACCACCGAAGGGTCAAGACGTACCTGGCGCTCCTCTCGGAGCAGCCAGGTCAACTGTTATGTTGGCCCATACCAACTCCCTCCCCTGAACCCTCCTCCCCACCGGAATATCAACATGTTCTCGCCAGAAGTTACTATTTCATTTAGGAAAGGAATGGAACCAGTGTTAAACAGAGGTGAACAGTGGTGAACAGTGCATAAGTCAGTGAGAACAACTCAACAGTAACAATAGTGCCCAAGTTAACCTTCACACAGTGAGGACCCAGGTACCCAGTGATAACGGCCCGTGAGACCCAACAACCAGCGATGTGTTAATCCGTCTACGATAGGAAGGCCTGGAACCACACCTCACTCATATAACACCATCTGTGAGGGAATTACTACACCACGTGAGGCCCCTCATAACACCATATGTGAAGGAGTTACTACACCACGTGAGGCCCCTCATAACACCATCTGTGAGGGAATTACTACACCACGTGAGGCCCCTCATAACACCATCTGTGAGGGAGTTACTACACCACGTGAGGCCCCTCATAACACCATCTGTGAGGGAATTACTACACCACGTGAGGCCCCTCATAACACCATCTGTGAGGGAATTACTACACCACGTGAGGCCCTCATAACACCATCTGTGAGGGAATTACTGCACCACGTGAGGCCCCTCATAACACCATCTGTGAGGGAATTACTACACCACGTGAGGCCCCTCATAACACCATCTGTGAGGGAATTACTACACCACGTGAGGCCTCTCATAACACCATCTGTGAGGGAACTACTACACCACGTGAGGTCCCTCCTAACACCATCTGGGAGGGAGTTACTACACTACGTTTTTGCTGTTCAACACCTACAATAATCTATATGTTCACTGTATGTTCCTTTACCTTTCTCTAATGAAGGCTTTTGTTAAACCACCAATGTATGTAATAAGCCATTTATGTCCAATGTATATTTTCAGCCTTCGGGCTGCAGAACTTTTTCAATAAACCGTCAATTATTATTTTTATTATTATTATATAGTGCAATGCTTCTGTTAGCAACTCAGAATTAAAACACTGGGCACTCCCACGATAAAAACATCTCACAAACTAGTGCCACGGCACGAATATGTACTCACTGTCTGTAAGTAATACTGAGTTAACAACGGGAAAAAAATTGGGCAGATTGTTACACATCATAATTCTTCAAATATAAATGAACTTTACTCACACTCTACACTCAGGTTATTGTTGCAGGTATCATTTACTTTAAACAAGACTTTTTGTTTTCTAACCTAACTCCAAGGTATTTCTTTGAACATATTTCACTTTCTTTGCAAATCACCACAAAAATCTGTACCTTGGAAAAATATGGAACAAAATTATTAGCAATCTGAAATACTCATTAGTTACAGTGGAATGGTTATTAAATACCCGTACAGAGAAATGGTTATAACTCACAGTTAAAAAAACTACAGTATCACAGTACTTCCTCCCAACTCGATACTATGTTCATTACATCCCACCGCTGCCACCATTTTATAAGGGACTGGGTGTCAGTAACCATTCTTTTTACTCTAATACTTAAAATCATTGGTAACGTGACAAGAGGAGGCTCGTGGGTATATGTAATGATAGTATCAAGTAATAGGGAAGAAATAACGGTAGATACTGTAAGTAAATAATAGACACAATATACAAATACAAAATTTATTTAAACATTAATATGGAGGTAGGAGAAAGAATATATATGTACCGAGAGACGAAATCTGGTACTATGCCTTCAGGCTCAACATACTCACACCACTACTGGGTGGACATACTCAAAATCACTCACACCACTACTGGGTGGACATACTCAATAACACATAACTCTTATAGTTACTTAGCACCATAAAGACCAGGGGCAACTGCCACTACAACACTCAGTCGTCAGGAGTGATACTCAAGCAACCTCCATGGGTCCTGCCACCATGGGGTACTTTGCGACTAACTCTGAAGATCCCAGTGGATTAACCCCACCACACAAATAGCCCTACTGAGTTAGACACTCATCCACCAATGATGGGGGCTGGTAGTGGTGTGTGGCTCAGTGATCCGGGGTCACCTCGCAGGCCGAGCGTTAGGGCCAGACGAGCCAGCTATGGGGGCCATTTGCAGTCTAGAGTGTCTGACGGTCGGGTCTCACGAAGGTAACTGATCCTACTGGACCTTGGACATCTCCCCAGACATAGTGGATACAACTCCACGCTACAGACACTGCCTAAGCTGCGTCAGGGACCTGTATGGGTGAAGGGGCGAGCACTTACTAACAGTGACAACGACATCACATTTCAGGGGACGTTAAAGACGTAAATATGACTTCACTCAGAGCATATCAACTACGTTACTGTAACACTTGCACAATCAACTATTAATTGGGTCAAATCACTTAAAGAAGGGCGAATTACAACACAGAGTATGGGTGAAGGGGCGAGCACTTACTAACAGTTGAAATGCCCGTGGCACCCTCACTCAAAATAGGTCAGGGAGTCCACCTACTTTTATTTCGATGAATTAATTTACTGTACAATCCTCACTAACAATGCTCTGACTGAGCTATCAAAAGCAAAATTAAATTGATTACAAAGGGTTGGATGGCAACAGGTCCCAACATAATAATAATAATAATAATAATTAACGGTTTATTGAAAGAGCTTGGCAGCCAGAAGGCTGAAAATATACAGTTACATATTTGGGGAGTGGGTTACGAATTACAAATAATATACAAGTAACATAAGTGACACAAATAAGACATATAATAACTTAGATGGGGAAAAGCTCAAACTACAGTTCAATTCAACATAGTGACAGTGTTACAGTATTAAAAGTTATTGATAATTTTTACAATGGTTGGGACTGGGCTGTTCTTATAGCGATCAGTTCGTGCACGTATGGGCTGGATGCGGTTGTGGTGTCGAACAGCAATTCTCGGACAAGGGACCTCGGGTGGTAGCAGGAGCCGGTGTCGGGGATGGTGTAGAAGCTTCTTACCAAATTTGCAGATGAGGTCGTGGTGATGGTCAGTGAGAGTCGAAAGGGTCAGTGTGTTGAGCGCTTCTTGATATGTGGAGTAGGAGGAGGAGAGAATAATCTTGCATGCCCTCTTTTGCACTTTTTCTAGGTGTTTACGTTGTGTGGCATTTAGGGATTATATTCAAAGTTCCCTTTAGACAAAGACGGCCTATCGATGACGTCATCAAGGAAACTGAGAAAACAGGGAACATTTCCACTGGGGGACTCGGAAGGTTTTGTGGACGTTTGAGCGTAATATGAATCCTTAAGGTTTTCAGGTTAGCCATTATCACAATCATGACATGAAGAGTGTGGTAAAGGTTATACCAGAAAGAGCCGTCTGAAGCAGCATATGGTTGTACACACTGGTTATTTCAGTAAGAACATTCTGAAGCATCATATGGATGTACACACTGATGAGAAGGATTTTAAGTGTGAAGAGTGTGGTAAATATTTTTCCAGAAAAGGTGATCTGAAGCATCATATGGTTGTACACACTGGTGAGAAGAATGTTAAGTGTGAAGAGTGTGGTAAAAGTTATTCCAGTAAGAGCATTCTGATGCAGCGTATGGTTGTACACACTAGTGGGAAGAATGTTAAGTGTGAAGAGTGTGGTAAAAGTTATTCCAGTAAGAGCAATCTGAAGCAGCATATGGTTGTACACACTGGTGGGAAGAATGTTAAGTGTGAAGAGTGTGGTAAATGTTATTCCAGAAAGAGCATTCTGAAGCATCATATGGTTGTACATACCAGTGAGAAGAATTTTAAGTGTAAAGAGTGTGGTAAATGTTATTCCAGAAAGAGCCATCTGAAGCATCATATGGTTGTACACACCGGTGAGAAGAATTTTAAGTGTAAAGAGTGTGGTAAATGTTATTCCAGAAAGGGCCATCTGAAGCATCATATGGTTGTACACACCGGTGAGAAAAATTTTAAGTGTAAAGAGTGTGGTAAATGTTATTCCAGAAAGAGCATTCTGAAGCATCATATAGTTGTACTCACTGGTGAGAAGAATTTCAAGTGAAAAGAGTGTGGTAAATGTTATTACACAAAAGGTCTTCTGAAGAGACATATGGCTGTACACACTGAGGAGAAGAATCTTACATTAAATTTGTAGGGAAATGTCTTACAGAATAATTAACTGCACAACTGTTTGGTCTTGCATGTTGTTAAGATTTATTTCAAGTGTAAATAATGGATTACTTATTTCCAAAAGAAGACCAACTGGAAATAATCATCTGATGGCTATGTTGGGACTCCTTGGTCGAATTGACTAACTGTTTACCATTGTTTGTACACCTGCACTGTATATTTGTTGTATACCTGCACTGTATATTTGTTGTATACCTGCACTGTATATTTGTTGTATACCTGCACTGTATATTTGTTGTATTACTGCACTGTATATTTGTTGTATTACTGCACTGTATATTTGTTGTATACCTGCACTGTATATTTGTTGTATATCTGCACTGTATAATTGTTGTATACCTGCACTGTACATAACCGGCTGAATCTTTGAAACATTTTGTGATGAATTTACTGAATAAATATATATGTATCTGTCTGTCTGTCCAACTAAGTAATAACACTGGCAAGTGAGATCGACAGCCACATTGGTCTTTATTGCAATGTTTATATGATTTTTTCCTTTATCCCTTAGATGGCAGCATGGGTGACTGAGAGAGAACCTAATAAAAAAATTGTCTTTGTATGGTTGTTGATGACCAATGAACACACACACACACACCTCTCTCCGACTTACGATCACCCTCACTTACAACCTGCCTCAGTTGTACCAAAATTTTGTCAAACTACGTATTTTCGAGTACCAACGTCAGTACAAGTCTGAAAATCCAGACTGCTCGGGGATTGGGTCAGTCCAGATTTTCGGATTTTCCGGATTCTTGGGCAGTACTGTACTTTTAAAATTCAAATTTAAGGAGGAATAAAGAAGAGATGAACAGGTAAATTTTGATAGTCTACTCATTAGCAAATGTTCAGACAAGGCTGTGAATTCTTTAATTTTATTCTGTCTTTTTTTTATGGTAAATTGTAGACTTTCCGATGTTGTATGTTTCCATTAGATCAGTATTGCTCACACCACGTTCTAGTTTCTTAATTATTTCAAGTTTGTCACTCAATTTCAATGTGTTCTTCCTCCTCTTCGCACAATGAAGTTTATCTACTTTAGGAGCCATTATTATGGGCTTGTAAATACGTATGCTATATATGCTAAATGGAAAGAGTAGGACACAATATTACATACATATTCACAGTTTGATTGCTCGTTTTAAAATGGCGACTGGGTGGTCGCTTGTTGTCGCTGTGCAGCTGTGGCGCTCACGCATGCACACTCACACACACACACACAAAAGCCTGCTAAATTTAAAAAGTTTGAGTTTTCAAAAAGTCCGGATTCACAGGTGGTCCGGATTTCTGGCATCCGCATTTTTGGACTTCTAAAATATATATATATATATAATATATATATATATATATATATATATATATATATATATATATATATATACAGTATATATATATATATATATATATATTATATATATATATATATATATATATATATATATATATATATATATATTTATATAAATGTAATATATATATATAATGGTGGGGCATTTGAAATTACTCTGAAATTTTTGAATATTACATTTATATATATATATATATATATATATATATATATATATATATATATATATATATATATATATATATATATATATATACATATATATATATAAATGTAATATTCAAAAATTTCAGAGTAATTTCAAATGCCCCACCATTAGCAATACTGAGCGTTCAAGGTCGTCTGAGGGAAGAGAGCGCTCCCCGCCCATAGCGAGAGGTTATGGAATTAGGCCTAAGTGATATTAAATGTAATTTGCCGAATTAATAATGATGCGATTCATGAAGTTAAGGGACTATTATTGAATTTGAAATTATTATAGATCGGTTATCAGTCTGAATAATGTTACGGGTGTCCCAAGGAGTTACTAGTTGGGCGGAAAATATGTCACGTAGGCCTAAGCTAACGCCTTGAGAGGACACGACGCTGGCTCGCCATAAGTCACGGGGAGCAGTCAGACAAACAAGACGTCTCTGCGCGTCCGTCACAGAAATAGTCACGTGGCCTAGTCACCAGTGCTGCGCTATTGCAGTATAACAAGTAAGTGTAAAGACCTAGGACTTAGGGATAGAAATCCCTTACCAGGCTAATCAGGATCTTAATAAAGGAAAGTCAAGGACCATGGTTTTCCGAGGAATAACAAGCAACCGTTAGAGATTGGCATCTCTTTACTATAAAAATATAACACAAAACTCTGACACCACTCAACAAACATCAAATAATTACGGGAGTCAAACAATTAATGGAAGCAACAATTAAAGGAATCAAACAAATAATGGGAGTCAGCAATTAATAGAATCAAACAATGAACAAATATTTCCTACGGCAGTGGCCCTGGGGGAAGGTTCTGGAACACGGTGATGCACACTCAGGATAACGAAACGTCCACTTCGACTCCACACTCAGCGACGTCTTGAAAAGGCAGGAGAACACCGGGGCACCGACGGAAAGTGATGAACTGATGGTCGTGGTACGCGGTAGTGGTAGATGACCAGAGAGTTGGCAGTTGATAGGTGAAGGTCTGGGAACACAGCCCATGAGTCCAGGACCTATGATGAGATCACAGCCAGAATTTGACGACGGACAGCAGGGTAGCTAGATACTGACGGTATGGCGGCTGGGTTGAATCTGCTCGTGGCGGAGATAGTCGCTGCCGTTATCACCTCCGTCCAACCACCCCAAGTGTCGTCTGCACCAGCAAACGAGCGAGTTAGCCGCGGTAACGAGCCGGAGGATCGTTGCCGCCCTTACACTGCTCCCCCAACAAAAATCTACTGTAAGGTAGATTAAACTTAAGATTAGTACACAAAGCATAATCATCTTACAACAAATGCTTAAATACACATTGCACAATAAAGAAAGGTCATAGAAAAGAACAGGTGGTGACTTGATGTCCAAAACGAAGGCCTTATCAAGGAACTGCACGTGGGGTCCACTTCAGTCCAAGTTTAGGTTTGGGCCTATTTCCTGTCGTAGAGGATTCTTCTATCTCGTCAGGTGTTGGCAGCAACTGGCAACCGAGATCAACAGACTCTGGCGTCCGAACTTCACAGGAACTCTTGCAGGGTAGTGCCTCGACTAACTCCAGCTTGGGGACGTCGTCAAGGACACGAGCAATGTGGGTCCTGCAATTATATTTCCTTAACAATTTAGCTTTATGTAATTTAGGCTTCTTAGAGGAAGGGGGTGAGAATCGTCCAACAAAATCTATGGCTACCCGAGAAGATGGTTCTGCAACGACGGGTAAGTGTTCAAGTGGAACAGGACGGACTCTACCCTTGGCGGACATACGTGGACACTGATCACAACTCCTACAAAAAACTCTAATATCCGCTCCCATACCTGGCCAGTAAAACTGATCAGCAACCTTCCTATAAGTTTTCCTACGAGGACAGTGACTTACAAGAGAGCTCTTGTGAGCTACAGAGAGAATGTTACTACGACAAACATCAGGGACAACAAGTAAAAACCGACCTACTTTAGCTGGTCGCTTGGATGAAACACAAGACCTGTGTAACACCCCATTAATAGAAACAATCTTATAAACCGACCCATCTCTCACCTGATTCTCCTCCCGGGAAGTCACCTTCTCTTTTACCCGCTTCAGAGTGGCACACGAGTCTTGAAGCTTGGCGAACTCCCTGGGCGTCACAGTCAGTGGCAACAAATTCGGCAGAATCAGGGGATGCGGTCGTTTCACCTTCACCGTCCGTGGCCCTACAGCTTGGACCTTGGCGGCAGGCGTGGCAGCGTGAGGGGGTGGCGAGGCGATCTCGGCAGGTGGCGAGTCGTCGTCGTCAGCAGGTGGCGTGAGGACTGGTGCTGGTGGTAAGGAGACTGGTGCTGGTGGCGAGGAGAGTTTTAACGTTTCCGGGTCGTTAGGGTCACGAACACCGGGAACATTACCAATGAGAGCACTAGCAAATTTAATGGGAGCTCTTACCACATTAGACCAACCAGTGAAATAGGGGCAACGCAGGTAGCACCTAACAACAGGGAACTGGTCCACACGACCTAAGTAATCGGCGACATTAACCTTCGGGCAGCTGGAGATGTCAGCGACAGGCAGGGCTTCTTCAGAGACAATAATGCACGAGCAACCAGTGTCCCTGATGAAAGTAGATGCCCTAGACCCATTGATTGTTCCACTGACACAATAACGGGGGCAGCTCCTGACCTCCAAACAGAATCCGACCTTGTTGCTGGGTTGAGTGTCAGCAGTCTTGAAGGCGAGGGGATTCCTGGGACAGCGAGAACGAATGTGCCCTTCTCCTCCGCAGCTGTGACACCGCACGGATGGTGAACTACTCTTGTGTACTCCTGGGGATGGTTCCTCGGAGGACGGAGGCTTCGCAATCTTCACTACAGGAGGGGAAGACTTGGGGTAGGCGTTGCGAGCAGACGCCCAGTTGTCGGCAAGATGCACAGCTTCTCCAAGCGTCGCTGGCTGGTGTTCTTTGATGAAAATTCTCAAGTCTGGAGGTAGAGAAGACAAAAACTGATCTAATATCATGAAGTTAGAGAGAGACTCAAAGGTTTCTTCAACCCCTGATGTCTCCAGCCATTGTTGAAATAAACGACCCAGGTGAATCGAAAACTGCTGGTACGTTTCTCCCTCTCTAATCTTCGTTCTGCGAAAATCAGCACGATAACCGTCAGAAGTCTTGCAAAATCCTCGCAAGAGAGCTTGCTTCAACAAGAGGTAATCTCGGGTGATATCGGCAGACAGGGACGTGTAAATTTCTACCGGCTTACCACTCAGTAGGCTACCCAACCTTACAGCATAGCTATCTGGGGCTACACCAAGCAGCTCAGCTACCCGCTCAAACCTAACAAGGTAGGAGGCGATGTCTTCTCCTTCACGGTACACAGGCAAGCTGGGTTTTACTACATTGTCTTGTATATGGCCAGAGGATGCTGGTCTACTTGAAGCCTTAATCCTAGCCAGTTCTAGGTCCTTTTCTGCCTGCAACTTAGCTAATTCGAACTCTCTCCCTTTCTGAAGTTCCTCTCTCTCTTTCTGACGTTCCTCTCTCTCGGCATTCTGTTGGGTGACCACATAATGACCAATCTCATTACCTGTCAGACCCAGGGCCACCGCTTGACCTTTCAACACCTCAAAAGTAGACATAATGATCCAAAAGGCCAAGAACAAAGAAAAACAAACAACTTACCCCGCAAATAGCCAAAGGTAACTTACCTAGTGGCTCAATCAGACCAGTAAATGATTTGATCCGACTGGAGGGAACCTCGTTCCGCACCCAGCCCAGCTGAAACACCTCAGGGTAACGAAACCGCACCAGGTGAAACAACAAATATGCTGACAGCATCCACAGTGCACCCCAACCAACACTAATTAACTTCCCCACGTACAAGGGAGAGCAACAAAATTAGTACACAGAAGGAAGGGATAACCACTGAACAACACTTGCTTCTGGGCCACAGACAGCAAGGTGGCGCTCTCACGGCGACTTACAACAACACCGGAACGAATGTCAAACCTCAGAAACCAAAGGTCAGAGACAATCCTGGCAAGGTCGCCACTTGTAAAGACCTAGGACTTAGGGATAGAAATCCCTTACCAGGCTAATCAGGATCTTAATAAAGGAAAGTCAAGGACCATGGTTTTCCGAGGAATAACAAACAACCGTTAGAGATTGGCATCTCTTTACTATAAAAATATAACACAAAACTCTGACACCACTCAACAAACATCAAATAATTACGAGAGTCAAACAATTAATGGAAGCAACAATTAAAGGAATCAAACAAATAATGGGAGTCAGCAATTAATAGAATCAAACAATGAACAAATATTTCCTACGGCAGTGGCCCTGGGGGAAGGTTCTGGAACACGGTGATGCACACTCAGGATAACGAAACGTCCACTTCGACTCCACACTCAGCGACGTCTTGAAAAGGCAGGAGAACACCGGGGCACCGACGGAAAGTGATGAACTGATGGTTGTGGTACGCGGTAGTGGTAGATGACCAGAGAGTTGGCAGTTGATAGGTGAAGGTCTGGGAACACAGCCCACGAGTACAGGACCTATGATGAGATCACAGCCATAATTTGACGGAGAGCAGGGTAGCTAGATACTGACGGTATGGCGGCTGGGTTGAATCTGCTCGTGGCGGAGATAGTCGCTGCCGTTATCACCTCCGTCCAACCACCCCAAGTGTCGTCTGCACCAGCAAACGAGCGAGTTAGCCGCGGTAACGAGCCGGAGGATCGTTGCCGCCCTTACAGTAAGTCTCATTCGATCTCAGACAGGGTTAGATAGGGCAGTGGTAAAGTAAACTAGAGCTAACAGTGAGTTCATTTCAGGGTTTCCGTCAGAACCCACTTGACCGGAGTTGACCGGAGTTGACGAGTTTGACTGCAAGAGATTGACTGCCGTTTGAGACTGCCGTTGATGATTGAAGGTGGCGATTGTCGCCAATGGACCGATCAGTGTAGGCCTATCACTGTTTAGCGGGGTATCAAAGGATCTCGAGGGAATCTAGCCGTCTGGGTGCCCAGCTGACGACGGGACGATCGTAGGTCAGCAGCTCTCCTCTCCCTCGGCTCACAACACCACATGTCTTGAGCAGCTTAGTGAAACCCTCTTGCTAACGGGAAGCTAAAGCTTCTCTCAACTGTACAAGGTCTGATTGGCTCACTCCCTTCCGCTTTATGGACGCACTGGGAGTACACTGAGGCTATCTGAGTAAATTAATGGTCACACACTGAGACCATGAGTCTAGGACTCTAGGAGATACCTACAGGAACATTTTATCTCCCTTATTACGGGTGTATGTTGAGTTGGGTGGAGCATGGTTCACGAGTATTGGTGGACCCAGTAACATATTAATAATAGTGAATATATTTGGGTGTAGTTATTACCATTTCTCAGTTACTGATATTATCTTGATGTGTGTAGTTTAATATTTCTTAAATAATTTTGATAGTATTGTTTTTTGAATGTTTGTGTCATTAAGTGGAACCAGAGTGATACTGTGATTTGATTCTTTCAATGCATCTAATTTTTCTTCATAATTCTGATCTCAGGTATAACCTTTGTTCCCCAGAGTAGTGGTTAAGTTAGGTTAGGAAGTGTGCATCTGTTGGGGTGATATAATTTTGTTGAAAGCCCTTAAGGCCTATTCATTGCAGAGTATTTAATTTCTTATTTTTTAATACCATTTCCTAAGTGACTGATATTATTTTGTGAAAGCCCTTAAGGCCTGTTTCAGGTGTGCAAGCAACATTTCTTAATACTGTACTTCAAACTTATTGTTGCCTGAGTTTCTAATAATTTCTATATCATGTATAACTTTTATTCCCCAGAGTAGTGTTTTAAGTTCAAGTTAAGAGGTGCGCATATTGGTGTACCATTATTTGATTGTGTTTGTAGTGTTGGAGGGAATATAAGTGTCTAAATTTTACAGTGTGTCTCATTCATCCCAGTCACAGACGCTATCCTTCCACGGGTCACGGACAATTCATTTTGTTTAGTAGATTTAAGTGTTCTTGTGCTGGTTCGGGATTTTTCTCAAAGGGGCGCTTCCACTGCCATTACCATCTATTAATTTTTAATAAACCCCAAGTCCAGTAAATTCCGACCGGTTACATATATATATATATATATATATATATATATATATATATATATATATATATATATATATATATATATGTAATATTCAGAAATTTCAGTGTAATTTCAAACGCCCGCCATTGGCGATACTGAGCTTTCAAGGTCGTCTGAGGGAAGAGAGCGCTCCCCACTTATAGTGAGATGTTGTGGAACTAGGCCTATATGATATTAAATGTAATTTGCCGAATTAATAATGATGCGATTCATGAAGTTAAGGGACTATAATTGAATATGGAATTATCATAGGCCTACATCGTTTATCAGCCTGAATAATGTTACGGGTGTCCCAAGGAGTTATTAGATAGGCGGAAAATATGTCACGTAGGCCTAGGCTGACGCCTTGAGAGAACACGAGGTTGGCTAGCTCTGAGTAACGCGAAAGCATTCGGATCAACAAGACGTCCCTGCGCGTCCGTCACAGAAATAGTCATGTGGCCTCGTCACCTGTGCTGCGCTCTTGCAGTATAACAAGTAAGTCTCATTCGATCTCAGACAGGGTTTAGATAGGGCATTGATAAAGTTAACAAGAGCTAACAGTGAGTCATTTCAGGGTTTCCGTCAGAACCCACTTGACTGCGAGAAATTGACTGCGAGAGTAATGACTGCGAGAGATTGACTGCCGTTTGAGACTGCCGTTGATGATTGAGGGTGGCGATTGTCGCCGTTGGACCGATCAGTGTAAGCCTGTCACTGTTTAGCGGGGTATCAAAAGATCTCTTGAGTGAATCTAGCTGTCTGGGTGCCCAGCTGACGACGGGACGATCGTTGGGGTCATCAGCTCTCCTCTACCTCGGCTCACAATACCACATGTCTCAAGCAGCTTAGTGAAACCCTCTTGCTAACGGGAAGCTAAAGCTTCTCTCAACTGTACAAGGTCTGATTGGCTCACTCCCTTCCGCTTCATGGATGTACTGGGGGTAAAATGAAGCTAGCTGAGTGATACAGGGCTGCACACTGGGGCCAAGAGTCAGTGGAGTTTAGAGGTACACTTTCCAAGGTGGGGAAAGGCTGATTTGGGCCTTAAACTACGGGTGCCTGTTGGTTGTGCCTTAAACGACTACGGAGTGCAGGTGGAATTTGTGTGTGTGTTAGGATAGGAAACATGGTTCACGGTTATTGGTGGACTCAGTAACTTCATAATAATAGTGACAATATTTTTGTGTGTAGTTAATACTATTTTTTCAGTTACTAATGTATGCTGTGTGCATTTAATATTTCATTATAATCTCAATCTCAGGTATAACCTTTGTTCCCCAGAGTAGTGTTTAAGTTAGGTGAGGAGGTGTGTATCTGTTCGGGTAATATAATTTTGTTGAGTGCCCTGAAGGCCTATTCAGGGTGGAGTTAATAAGCTCTGATTTTTATACCATTTTCTCAGTGCTGGATATAATTTTGGTGAGTGCCCTTAAGGCCTATTCATTGTAGAGTTATTAATTTCTTATTTTTTTTTAATACCATTTTCTCAGTGATTGATATTTTGTTGAAAGCCCTTAAGGCCTGGTTCATGTGTGCAAGCAACATTTCTTAATACTTAAAACTTATTATCCTCTAATGAGGCATTGCCTGAGTTTCTAATAATTTCAACATCATGTATATCTTTTATTCCCCAGAGTAGTATTTTAAGTTCAGGTTAAAAAGTGCGCATATTGGTGTACCACTATTTGATTGTGTTTGTAGTGTTGCAGGGAATATAACTGTAAATTTTACATTGTATCTCATTCATCCCAGTCACAGACGCTATCCTTCCACGGGTCACGGACAATTAATTTTGTTTAGTAAATTTAAGTGCTCTTGTGCTGGTTCGGGATTTCTCACTGAGGGGCGCTTACACTGCAATTACCATCTAATAATCTTTAATAAACCCCAAGTCAAGTGAGAAATTAAAGTCCAGTAATTCTGACTGGTTTCATATATCTATATATATATATATATATATATATATATATATATAATATATATATATATATATATATATATATATATATATATATATATATATATGTAACCGGTCGGAATTTACTGGACTATAATTTCTCACTTGACTTGGGGTTTATTTAAAATTAATAGATGGTAATGGCAGTGGAAGCGCCCCTTTGAGAAAAATCCCGAACCAGCACAAGAACACTTAAATCTACTAAACAAAATGAATTGTCCGTGACCCGTGGATGGATAGCGTCTGTGACTGGGATGAATGAGACACACTGTAAAATTTAGACACTTATATTCCCTCCAACACTACAAACACAATCAAATAATGGTACACCAATATGCGCACCTCTTAACTTAAACTTAAAACACTACTCTGGGGAATAATAGTTATACATGATATAGAAATTATTAGAAACTCAGGCAACAATAAATTTGGAGTATTAAGAAATGTTGCTTGCACACATGAAACAGGCCTTAAGGGCTCTCACAAAATAATATCAGTCACTGAGGAAATGGTAATAAAAATAAGAAATTAAATACTCTACAATGAATAGGCCTTAAGGGCACTCAACAAAATTATAGCACCCCAACAGATGCACACTTCCTAACCTAACCTAACCACTACTCTGGGGAACAAGGTTATACCTGAGATCAGAATGATGAAGAACAATTAGAGGCATTAAAAGAATCAAATCACAGTATCACTCTGGTTCCACTTAATGGCACAAACATTCAAAACAATATTATCAAAATTATTTAGAAACTATTAAACTACACATGTCAAGATAATATCAGTCTGAGGAATGGTGTTAACTACACCCGTAATAAGGGAGGGAAAATGTTCCTCTAGGTATCTCCTAGAGACCTAGACTCACGGTCTCAGTGTGTGACCATTAGTTTACTCAGATAGCCTCAGTGTACTCCCAGTGCGTCCATAAAGCGGAAGGAAGTGAGCCAATCAGACCTTGTACAGTTGAGAGAAACTTTAGCTTCCCGTTAGCAAGAGGGTTTCACTAGCTGCTCGGGACATGTGGGGTTGTGTACCGGAGTGGTAAGAACTGATCACCCACTGCTGATGCTGGTCCCGTGTCGTTTTAGTTGTCGGGAGCACTCGTTCACTCAAGAGATCCTTTGCTACCCCGCTAAACAGTGACAGGCCTACACTGATCGGTCCAATGGCGACAATCGCCACCCTCAATCATCAATGGCAGTCTCAAACGGCAGTCAATCTCTCGCAGTCAACTCCGGTCAACTCCAGTCAAGTGGGTTCTGACGGAAACCCTGAAATGAACTCACTGTTAGCTCTAGTTTACTTTATCACTGCCCTATCTAACCCTGTCTGAGATCGAATGAGACTTACTTGTTATACTGAAATAGCGTAGCACAGGTGACTAGGCCACGTGACTATTTCTGTGACGGACGCGCAGGGACGTCTTGTCTGTGTGAATGCTTCCCGCGACTGAGGCCTAGCCAGCGTCGCGTCTCTTCTCAAGGCGTTAGCTTAGGTCTACGTGACATATTTTCCGCCTAACTAATAACTCCTTGGGACACCCGTAACATTATTCAGACTGATAAACGATCTATAATAATTTCAAATTCAATAATAGTCCCTTACTTCATGAATCGCATCATTAATAATTCGGTGAATTACATTTAATATCATATAGGCCTAGTTCCACCATCTCTCGCTGTGAGCAGGAAGCGCTCTCTCCCCTCAGATGACCTTGAACGCTCAGTATCGCTAATGGCGGGGCATTTGAAATTACTCTGAAATTTCTGAATATTACAATCGACCCCCCTTAAAAAAGACAGCACTGTCCTCATATGCTGAGAAAACATACATACGACCCCCCTCAAAATTTGTTCTGAGGACTGCATCTCACCCCTTTAACGTGCTAAATGCAGCATTTGTCTTCTCTTCTCTCCTTTTCTCTCCCGCTAACACTCAACCCCCCTAAAAGAAATCAGCACTGCCGTCATGTGCTGAGAGAACATACATACGACGCCCCTAAAATTTTGTTCTAAGAAACTGCATCTTACCTCTTTTGGTAAACGCAGCATTCCCGTCTTCTCTTCTCTCCTTTTCTCTCCCGCTAACACTCGACCCCCCTACAAGAAAAACAGCACTGCCCTCATGTGCTGAGAGAAGAACTTAAAACCCACCTTCAACTCTGTACTATTCCACTCGAAGTCAGCAACTCCATTTCTTCAACTCAAAACCAACCAGAACATCACGCTCCCCTTTTGCCTGTCCCTTAACTAAGAGAACCAGTGTCAAAACAATACACAGTCCAAAACAAACATGCTCTCCTTTGCCTGGCCCTTGAGCTAAGAGGAACCAGTGTCAAAAAAAATACTCAGTCCATCTCAAACATGCTCTCCTTTGCCTGGCCCTTGAACTAAGAGGAAGCAGTGTCAAAACAATACCCAGTCCAAAACAAACATGCTCTCCTTTGGCCTGGACCTTGAACTAAGAGGAACCAGTGTCAAAACAATACACAGTCCAAAACAAACATGCTCTCCTTTTGCCTGGCCCTTGAACTAAGAGGAACCAGTGTCAAAACAATACACAGTCCAAAACAAACATGCTCTCCTTTTGCCTGGCCCTTGAGCTAAGAGGAACCAGTGTCAAAAAAATACTCAGTCCACGTCTCCGAACCTCATGCTGGCAGACCAACCCTCTGACAATGTACCAGTCCATATTAGTGAGGCCCTGGACATTACAACCGTACTCTCAATCCCGCTCATGACAGCAACTCACTCCCGCTCATGACAGCAACTCAATCCCGCTCATGACAGCAACCACTACTCAACGCACATCTCTGACCTAACCATCTCTCCAATCCCCCCTGCCCTACTCACAACTCCTCCAACTCACCCTCGACAACCTGCCCCTTCTCATTACCCTGCAACCTAAACTGTAATTTGTCGGCTTCGTCTTTCAGTTGCAGGCTCGATCGACCTCTCTGAACTACTTCTCTTCATCTTGCTCATCTGGAGTGGGGCTCCTCGTCTTCCTCCTCAGATTCATCCATCGCTGGGTCTCCCGGATGCCTTAGGGTTGGAGCAGCCTTCAAGTTGCTCCGGTTTTCCACTCTCGCTTCCAGGTCTTCTTCCCCACTGGGCTCAATGCGATATAAACCAGGCCTTGGATTTAGGACCTCAACAATGTGCCATCTCGTATCAAACCAATGGTTTTGCAGCTTACACCGGCCTATTTTTACATTGTTCCTCAGCAAAACCTCCTGGCCCACTTCCCAGCTACTCTCATGGGCTTTCTCTTCTCTTTTTCTTCTATTTATTTCCTTACGTCTCCGAACATTGATCTCCACTGCTTCCTGCAATCTTCGTTGCCGGTCTCTAATCACCATCACCCACTCATCTACCGGCTCTGGGTCTACTTCCGGCCTAAGGTCAAACGGCAGGTTTGGTTCTCTCCCGTAAAACAACAGGAATGGGGAAAACCCTGTCGTGGCATGCGGAGTCGCGTTATATTGTGACACCACTGCCGGCAGATGCTCTGGCCACCTATTCTTTTCCTCTGCCTCGAGGGTGGCCAGCAGACCGTGCAGGGTTCGATTGAACCGTTCCACCATGCCATTTCCCTGTGGGTGATATGCTGACGTCCTTATTTTCTTCACCCCAAAGGTGGCACAAGTTTGTCGGACCAATGCACTGCCAAAATTCCTTCCCTGATCGGTCAACAGTCGCTCAGGTGCACCCACTGCCAGGAAGATTCGATTCACCAGGATCTATGCAATCGTCGAGGCTTTCTGGTCTTTGGTGGGAAAGGCTCAAGTGTAACGACTGTATATGTCAACCATTATCAGGACATTCTCCAATCCTTGCCGCTTGTCCAGCAAGGTGAAATCTGCGGCCAGTGTCTCTAATGGTTTGGCAGCTTCAATCGTCCCTACATGCAGTTGGGGTTTCGGCACTTCATCTTTTGCTACTCCACACCTCTCGCAGCTGGCTATGTAGTCTCGCACTGTTTCTCCCATGCCTGACCAGAACCCTCGCTCCTGCACCAGCGACAGGGTGCGATCTCGCCCCTGATGGCCAAACTCGTCGTGGCAGGCTCTAGTCAAAGCCTCCTGCAAGTTTGGAGTTAACACTGGCACCTCCCTCCATAGATTCTTCCCTTCGGGTCTTCTATGCCAGACAACATCTTCTCTTACGATCAGGGATTTCCTAGCTCGGTACATCTTGCGGAAATCATCATTTTGGAGCTCTACCTGTACCTCATCCTCCGGCAGCTCTCGTTTTTGTTCCGCCTCTCTCAGCCCCTTGATCCACTCGTCTAGACTATGGTGAGGATACTTCTGGATCTCATCCACTAACCACATACGGCTTTGTTCCTCCTTGAGCCCCCGAGTGATTGCATCTCCCAACAGGGCCTTATCATATTTATGATCATGGTGGTTCAACTCATCGTTTAAATCGAGCATAGCATCATAATGTTCAAGAAGCGTTTCGTTGCTCCCTTGTTTCCGCGTCATCATCTTCTGAATGGCGTCGTACGTGGCCGTCTGCCCGCCGTATTGCTGCTTCAAATAACAAGTTAATTCATCTACGGTTTCCCAGTCTCTGCATGCATTGTATACGCGATCTGCTGCAGGCCCCGCAAGATGCCTTATTATGAATTGGATTCGACTGATTTCGTCTCCGTCTAGCAGCTTGAGGGTTCGGTCAACCTCTCTTAACCACTTTCCTACCTCTATTCCTGACCTACCGTCGAACTTAGACATGGTCAACCCGGCCCCGAGACTAGTTCCCTCTCTACTATTGTGTCTCCTCATCTCCCACATTGTCTCATCGTGCTGTATTTTATACTGTGTCTTTACCCTATCTAGTGCATTCCCCAACAGAGCTAGGTGTTGTTGTTGTTCCGTCTGTAACTGTTGCAATTGTGTGTGGTACTCCCCCCGGATTTTCCCCTCTAGCTTCCCCATACGTTCCACGAACTCTTCTCTCAACTGCACCAAACTCGGGCTGTCTCTCCTTTCCTCCGAGTAACCCCGCACCGTCAACCACAACAAACCCATTCCCACGGCGAACATGAGTAGAGTTGGGGTCACACTCTCTACCGTTTCCATCCACTCCATGATTACGCTCATTATCCCAACCACAGAGCTATCAGTCACGAAGTAAAAATAACTACGCTCTGCTACCATTTGTAACCGGTCGGAATTTACTGGACTTTAATTTCTCACTTGACTTGGGGTTTATTTAAAATTAATAGATGGTAATGGCAGTGGAAGCGCCCCTTTGAGAAAAATCCCGAACCAGCACAAGAACACTTAAATCTACTAAACAAAATGAATTGTCCGTGACCCGTGGAAGGATAGCGTCTGTGACTGGGATGAATGAGACACACTGTAAAATTTAGACACTTATATTCCCCCCAACACTACGAACACAATCAAATAATGGTACACCAATATGCGCACCTCTTAACTTAAACTTAAAACACTACTCTGGGGAATAATAGTTATACATGATATAGAAATTATTAGAAACTCAGGCAACAATAAATTTGGAGTACAGTAAGTCCCCAAGTTACGTACATAATGGGGACCAAAAGGTTGTACTTAACTCGAAATGTACGTAACTCGATAATTTCCGCAAGTTTCTTTGGAAAATCCTGTGCTGTTTTCCAATCAGCACTCGCCGCCTCACCAGTCACTCGAACATTATGCAGCTTATTTCGCACCTTGAATCGGTTAAACCACCCATTGCTAGCATTGAATGTCACAGTATCATCAGGGTGATCTTTCTTTAGGTCGTTGAAAAGACTTAGGGCTTTCTCCTGAATCATACTGAGACACAGAGGCTTACGTTTTTGTGTGCAGTCCTCGATCCACAGCGCAAGATATTTTTCCATTTCTTCCAGAACCTTCCCTCTTCTTTTAGTTATAATCGTAGATTGCATTGGCACTGCAGATTTCACATGTTCCTTGATCTTTTCTTTGCCCTTATCAATTGTATTAACAGTTGACCGACTCAGGTTAAATTTGCGGGCAACATTGGTCAACTTTTCACCACTTTCAAGCAGTTTTATTATGTCCATTTTTACCTCTAGTGAGATTGCTTGACGTTTCGTAGCACTCCCACTGGCTTCACCACTCTTACGCTTTACACCAGTCATTGCACACAGAGTAAAGTGTACAAAATAGGGCAGAAATTCACAGGAGAAGTACTGTATGCACAATGACCACACTTGTTGTTTTGGTGCGTCTAGCGTGTCGTCTGCATGGTCAGTGATAGTGGCGGCGCGGTGCGGCTGGCTCGCCCGCCAAATTTAAAAATTGCTCGCCCTTTTAAGACAATATTTTTGCAATTAATGACTTCAGAAACGATGTACGTATCGGCCGTTTGTACGTAATTCGGATGTACGTAATTCGGGGACGAACTGTATTAAGAAATGTTGCTTGCACACACATATATATATATATATATATATATATATATATATATATATATATATATATATATATATATATATATATATATATATATACAGTTCGTCCCCGAATTACGTACAACCGAATTACGTACAAACGGCCGATACGTACATCGTTTCTGAAGTCTTTAATTGCAAAAATATTGTCTTAAAAGGGCGAGCAATTTTTAAATTTGGCGGGCGAGCCAGCCGCACCGCGCCGCCACTATCACTGACCATGCAGACGACACGCTAGACGCACCAAAACAACAAGTGTGGTCATTGTGCATACAGTACTTCTCCTGTGAATTTCTGCCCTATTTTGTACACTTTACTCTGTGTGCAATGACTGGTGTAAAGCGTAAGAGTGGTGAAGCCAGTGGGAGTGCTACGAAACGTCAAGCAATCTCACTAGAGGTAAAAATGGACATAATAAAACTGCTTGAAAGTGGTGAAAAGTTGACCAATGTTGCCCGCAAATTTAACCTGAGTCGGTCAACTGTTAATACAATTGATAAGGGCAAAGAAAAGATCAAGGAACATGTGAAATCTGCAGTGCCAATGCAATCTACGATTATAACTAAAAGAAGAGGGAAGGTTCTGGAAGAAATGGAAAAATATCTTGCGCTGTGGATCGAGGACTGCACACAAAAACGTAAGCCTCTGTGTCTCAGTATGATTCAGGAGAAAGCCCTAAGTCTTTTCAACGACCTAAAGAAAGATCACCCTGATGATACTGTGACATTCAATGCTAGCAATGGGTGGTTTAACCGATTCAAGGTGCGAAATAAGCTGCATAATGTTCGAGTGACTGGTGAGGCGGCGAGTGCTGATTGGAAAACAGCACAGGATTTTCCAAAGAAACTCGCGGAAATTATCGAGTAAAGTACAACCTTTTGGTCCCCATTATGTACGTAACTTGGGGACTTACTGTACAGTATATATATATATATATATATATATATATATATATATATATATATATATATATATATATATATATATATATATATATATATATATATACTTCATTTTTAGTCCATTTAACACGCGGACTTTGAACATGCAAGTAAATCACTGTAGGTGCGCGTGATCTAGGTATATGCTGATAACCCCTGAAGATGAGAATTACACGAAAGCGCTTGGGAACTTCGTGTTTTCTTCTTTCCTGGTGGTTATCAGCATATATAATATATATATATATATATATATATATATATATATATATATATATATATAAATATATATACAGGTAGTCGTCGACTTACGACCTAGATTGGTTACGGCCGACCGGTCGTAAGTTGATCTGGTCGTAAGTCGGCCTATGTTATAATTACCTTACGTATATTATACTGTAATGTGTAATGATAATATAATCATCTTTAAGTCATATTTTATCAACATTTTCTTTGTTCATTATTGTTACGGTCGTCAGGTTTAAGTAAATCACTGCATACTACAGTACAATTGGTTTATTATTTACACTGGGGCTGGGGCCAAAACTGTCGTACCGCCGGTCGTAAAGTCGAAAGACGTAAGTCGCATAGGTCGTAAGTCGACGACTACCTGTATATATATATATATATATATATATATATATATATATATATATATCAACGACCTCACCAGCAAGGAATCGAACCCTCGACCTACTGGGTGTGACTAGGGAACGCTTACCGGCTAGGCCACAAGGACACTAAAAGCATCCTAGATACGTTCTTGGAAACGTGACGTTAACAGAAATGGACGTTGTCTGATCATCAATTAAACTTTTTATTTATACTTACGTGTATGTGGAATACTATATATGTACATATACTCTTAAATTACTACTGTAATGTGATACTGGTGATTAATTTTTATCTCTTGTGCAAAATACATGACGTTTATATTAAAATTACTCACTGTTTTACAAGGATTCCAGCAATGCCAGCAGATGGGGGAGAGAGAGGGTGCGAGGGGGTGTGGGGGGAGGGGAGGTAGTACGTTTGGCAGTTGGCATAGGCCCAGGTCTAACGAGTGTATATTTATCAGTTCTTAGGTGACTAAGCTTCTCCCTTATAAAAAGCCAGTGAAATGACCTGGGTGAATATAATTAACATTGCTGGGATTCTTGTAACATACTGATTAATTTGAATATTTACATGCTATAATTTGCACTGGACAAAACAATTTTAGTACCGTAATCAAATTAGTACATGTACCCTCCAGCTTTGCACTAAGAAATCTATGTAAATCTACCCAGTATTGTACACTAAAGTACAAAAATTTTTATTTCTTGAGCAAAATATATGATGTATATATTCAAATTATTGGCTGTTTTGCAAGGATTCAAGCAATGCAAATTATAATCTCCTAACTTTAGTCTGAGATATTATATAAGATAAAAACTGTAAGCCTTAAAGCCTGGTTGGGGGGAGGGGGACTGACGGCTCCGCCACTCAGCGAGGGGTTGGGGGGGAGGGGAAGGCTGGGGGGGTTGAGGTGATAAGTTTGAGGCGAAGGTCTCTGTGTGTTTATTTAACAGTTCTACTAAGCTTCTCTCATTTTAAAATGCCAGTGATATGTCCTAGGAAAATATAATTAACATAGCTGGGATTCTTGTAAGATACTGATTTACTTGAATATAAACATGTTTTAATTCGCACTAGACATAACAATTTTAATACGGTAATCAAATTAGTACATGTGCAGTCCAGCTTTGCACTAATTTATTTTATGTTTATTTTAGTATGGTGTGTGAATGTAAATGGGTGAAAATAAATGAAGAAATTTATGTAAATCTACCCCAAAATACAGTTGAAAAACTTTTTATAAAATGTGTCATGGTCACGTTGACTGCTGAGCTATTTAACTAATGATTCTTATTAAACTCCACGCCCGCAAAACATGAGTGAGTTAGCGACCCCTAGAAGGAGTGTGTTTACCCTCGCGATCCCTCCCAGTAAGCCCCGCCTTTGTGAAGACAGTTATCAATACGTTGTTTATTCCACTTTCTCCTGGGAAGCTCAATCTTGAATTAGTCTGTGTAAATCAACCCAAGTAATTCGCCAGACCTTTGTCAACTGAGGGTCATCTTTGAATGAGTAACAGTTAGTTTGTTTGTCATTATTGTCATTGCGTGAGTATCGATTGTATAGATATGTAAATACCAAGATATGTGAACACGACTGACGGCAAGACTCTGTTACCATTCACTGCACCATTTATTCACATGTCTGTATTACTACATATTATTATAGCATGTCTGATATCTATGCTTATGTCTTCTGCCCATGTTCACTTACTATGTCCCGATGTACTATGTCTGTACCGCGCTAGTCAAAGAACTAGAGGACCTCACTTATTGTCCTAGTAATGTCTAGCAACTCTCCTTGCCTAGCTAGCTAACTTCCCTCAGATCGGCTTCGGCCTGCCTACGACACGGAGTCCCTTGTGCTCGCTCCTGCTTCTGTATTGGTCGGCTATCCTGCCAAGTCTTGTACTACTTATTGAATATATCTACTGCTCGTGCATCTGGAGTTTGAAGAACCTCGTCTAGGATATACATCCCACCACATGCCGCAGTGAGTAGTTCCAACACAACAGTTGATAAGTCTCAAGAGCCGGCCTCGTCTGTTTCCCGCTCCTCGTCTGTTTCCCGCCCAGAATATGTACTCTACAGTGCCCCCTGGATTAAAGTGCTTTGTGACCTTGTGAAGTGCCCTAAGTGAAGTGCAGTGCCTTTGATGTCTGTTTTGCTGTGTTTCTGGGGCCCTACAGGTAGCAGAAACCCTTTCAGCCCAGTTTTCAAGAGAGCACTTCACGCATACATCCTCCGTCTGCGCTGGCCCTCAAGCCACTGGCCCCCCCTCCCCCTCGACTGCGTCAATACTCTTTTACTTGCCCGCCAGTTCCTGCACTTAGGCAAGTACAGTGACGAAAACATAGCACTTCACCTTATTCTCCTTGTCTTTCCCGTCGCAACCATACCAAACACGAGATGTCCGACTACGACGATTTGCTGGGGAATTCAAATGAGGATTATGAGGAAGACGAAGCCTCACAGACCCTCTCACCCCCCCCCCCCCCACGCCTCACACGCCGGGCGCGCGAAATTTAAAGGATGGGAGCCAGGATATACGTCAGTTAATTCACTTTCTACAAATTTCCCAAGAGAAGGAAGCTCAAAGACGTCAATTAGAGGAGGAAAAACGATGTCAAGAGGAATTGTCAAGACAGTCAGGGGAATCAGCTTACCGTCTTCAACTCCAACAAGCTGATAACCGCAAATTCTTGGAACTATTGGAATTGCTGGCAACGAGGACGACTTCACCAGCTGCCACAACCAATTCGCCAGCTACAGCCTCTTCATCTACCCTTCAGACAACGCCTCCTCACACGTCACCTATCCCCCCTTGGGTATGCCTCAGTGCCTTCTCAACCACCTGCTCCAGTCTCAACTCTCGTCGACCTCTCCGTGCCTCCTCCATTACCTGCCGTCTCAAGTACACCTCTGCACAGCAAGTCTTCAGTTTCCAGCCCCCCACCTCTTCAATCTGATGCAACATATCAAGTATACCGTCAATGGCGACGTCGCTTCGAAGACTTTGCTGTTATGTCTGACCTCAACCGAATGCCCTTCATAAACAACTCATCCAATTCAGATCGTGCATTTCCCTCGATGTTCAACGCCTCCTAGAGCACACGCTAGCCATTCCCCCTAACTCCCCCATGTCAGTGACAGAGGTTTTAAATGCCTTCTAGAGTCATTTCCGAGGCCTCCGCAATGAAGCTTTGCGTCGTAGGGAACTGCTATGCTGCAAACAAGCTTCTGGGGAATCATTCTCAGACTTCTACGCACGACTTAAGGACCTAGCAGCCCAGGTGGACCTATGCACAGGCGATCCTGTAACCTGTGCTGAGATCCAGCTCAAGATGATCTTGCTGATGGGTGTACGTGACGAGGACCTGCTTCGGAAACTCCTCACTCTCGACGCCGCCTCTTCCCTCACTGACTCCGTCACCTGTTGCAGGTCGTATGAGGCCACAAGAGAGGCTCCCTCAGCTTTACACTCATCGCCGTCTCAAGTTCACGCCGTCTCCACCTACAAGAGGAATCAACGCCAGATGCAGACGGCGTCCTCTCCACAGCCCCCGTCACAGTCACTAGTATTTTCTCCCGAATCCTGCAGAAACTGTCAGCGCCAGCACGGTCCAGGAGAGTGCCCTGTGGCTGATAGTAAATGTCGAAACTGCGGGTTTCAAGGCCATTGGCCCCGCACAAGTCAATGTCCTGCCAACAAGGTCTCATGCAACGCTTGCAACAAGCAAGGACACTTCGCCAAATGTTGCAGGTCCACCAAGAAGCCTCCATCTCCAGGTCAAAACGTCTCTTCACAGCCCGACAGAACCTTCACACCACCGTCTCCCAAGAACAACAAAGGATGCCGACGCATGGATGATGCCTCGAGTGACAGGTCCCCCAAGCCAGTCAATGTTCGTCTGTCCTATGGTGCCAACTCTTCCAACCTCCTGATGTTGCCTGACACGGGCGGGGACATCACGGTGATTGGACCAACACACCTGGACGCCCTCAACATTCCCAGGAGTAACCTGTCACCCACAGCCATGAACGACGTGCTCACAGCGGACGGGTCCCCGATGTCTCCAGCTTTGGGTTGCTTCAAGGCAACACTACAGCTCGGTCCCAAGTCTTGCCTTGCCACAGTCCACGTCCATGAGGGCATCCAAACCCCTCTCTTGTCATGTGGCCATTGTCAGGAATTGGCCATCGTCTCATCCAAGTTCCCAAAGCCCATCCTCGCCGTGACACACCTCAACAGGTGTGCAGAGATACCTGTTTCAGCCATGACCACACCTGCTGCCGCCCAGGAGTTTTTTCTTCGTCAGTTCAGCGACGTCCTTGTCTCCAAGTCCGACCTCCAGAAGACGCCGCTCAAGAAGATGACAGGCTCCCCGATGAGAATCCACCTCAAGCCTGGTGCAACGCCTTTTGCCACCCACACACCCAGACCTATCCCCTTTGCCCTACAGGTCAAGGTGAAGGTGGAGCTCGATTCTCTGGTGCAGCAGGGGATCATCAGACACGCCGGTGAGGAGCCCTCCGAGTGGTGCCACCCTATGGTCTTGGCACCCAAGCCTGTAGGTGTTCGCATCACAGTGGACCTCACCCATCTCAACTCGCAGGTCTCCCGTCCCGCCCACCCATCGCCTACGCCCATTCAAGCAGTCCGCAGCATCACCCCGTCTGCAAAGTTCTTTACCACGGCGGATGCACTACATGGGTACTGGCAAGTCGATCTGGTGGAAGAAGATCGCCACCTCACAACATTCATCACGCCCCACGGCCGCTTCCAACACTGCCGCGGACCCATGGGCTTCGCAGCAACGGGAGATGCGTACTGCCTCCGTGGGGATATGGCTCTGCAGGGTGTCACCAACTGCGTAAAGGTCGTAGATGACATCCTGCTCTTCGACGATGATCTCCCGGCCCACTTGAACCGAGTTCATCTGATGCTCACAAGATGTCGTGCCCATGGTATCACCCTGAACAAAGATAAATTTGTGGTCGCCGCCTCCCAAGTTAACTACTGCGGCTACAACATCTCGCCAGAGGGGATCTCAGCTGATGAGGAGAAGGTCAAGGCCATCAGGGACTTCCCTACTCCAGCGAACCTGACCGACCTTCGCTCGTTTATGGGCCTGGTAAATCAGCTGGCCGACTTCTCCCCTAAAATCGCCACATCAGCCCAACCTCTATGCCCACCTCATGAGCCCCAAGCGCTCTTTCCTCTGGACTCCTGACCACGACCTAGCATTCAGGAATGTTAAGAAGGCGTTGCTGTCACCACCAGTTTTGGCACCCTTCGACCCGTCCTTACCAGTGGTCCTCCAGGCCGACGCCTCCCGTCTATACGGCCTCGGATATGCCCTCCTTCAAGATCACGGCCAGGGTAGACTGTGCTTAGTTCAGTGTGGCTCCAGGTTTTTGACCGACACGGAAACCAGATACGCCACCATCGAACTAGAGATGCTGGCAGTCGCCTGGGCTATGGCCAAGTGCCGCCTTTACCTGTTCGGCCTTGGGCATTTCACCCTAATGACGGACCACCTCCCGCTCATACCTATCCTCAATCACTACATGATGGACGCCATTGAAAATCCTCGCCTCCAACGTCTCAAAGAGAAGACTGCCCCCTACGTCTTTACAGCTGTGTGGCACGCTGGTAAGCTTCTGTGCATACCAGACGCCCTCTCCCGAGCCCCTGTTAGTCGCCCCACACCTGAAGATGAAGTCGACTGTACCACGGCCGCGGCTCACGTTCGGTCTTTAGTGACACACACAGCCACTTCTCTTGCTGACAAGACGACGACGACGACGCCCTCCATCGAAGACGATAGGACTCTCCAGGAGCTTCACATCGCCACCGCTCAAGACCCGGCATACATCCAACTCCTCGACTACGTCTCCGCTGGATTCCCCACCAACCGCTACGACATTCACGCCTCCGCCCTCCCCTTCTGGAAGCTAAGGGATAGCCTCTATGCGGACGGAGAGCTGGTGTTGTACGGCCCCAGGATCGTCGTTCCCGCTGCCCTCCGCCGGCGCACCTTATCCCGCCTCCATGACAGCCACCGCGGCATTGAAGCCACCAGGCGCAGAGCCCGTCAGACCGTCTTCTGGCCTGGTATTGATGCCGATATTAAGAGCACAGTGGAGGCCTGTGAGCCTTGCCAGCAACTCCAGCCCAGCCAGCAACAAGAGCCGTACCTGTGCAATGACCTCCCGAAGCGGCCCTTTGAGTCCGTGTCCGCCAACTTCTTTAATGTGGCTGGAAAGTCTTTCCTGGTGGTCGCCGACAGGCTCTCTGGATGGCCCGTGATGGTTCCCTGCGATCAGGACACCACCTCTTCTCGGGTCATCCGGATGTTCTGTTGCTTCTTCCGGGAAGTCGGAGTGCCTCTCCGCCTCCGAACCGACTGTGGGCCCCCGTTCAATAGCTTCGCCGAATGCTGGGGCGTCCACCACATCGTCACCTCCCCTCATAACCCTCAGGCGAATGGCCACGCCGAGGCAGCGGTAAAGTCCGTAAAATACCTCATCCTCAAGACAGCACCGACGGGGAACCTGGACTGCGAGGAGTTCGACAGGAGCCTACTGGAACTCCGTAACACCCCTACCCCTGCCGGACGCTCTCCTGCCCAGGTGTTGTATGGCCGTCCCCTTCGTACGTGTGTGCCTGGCCACCCCCAGTCCTTCTTAGATGAATGGCAGATCAAGGCGGACGAGTGTGACCGCCGTGAGGCTGCCCGGATGGCCCAAGTGACAAGCCACTATTACACCCACGCCCGACCCCTTCCCAGGTTGACTGTCGGCCAGCAAGTACGAATCCAGGACCCGCTGGGACAAGGTCGGGGTCGTCATGGGCCGTGGCGAGTCCCATTCGTACCAAGTCCGCCTCTCCAGTGGTCGTGTGTGGTGGCAAAACAGACGCCATCTCCGCCCAGTGCCATCTTCTAGTGACGAACCTTCCTCCCCGTCCTCTTTGCCCCCTTGCCAAGAACAGGAACGAAGGTCGTCAGTTGATCCTCCCATTGTCCCTCGCCACTCCCCCAGACTCATGGAAAAAGAGTCCGTAGCCGCTCGAGATTGCACTACGAGCGTAAAGGGGGAGGGAGGTGTATAGATATGTAAATACCAAGATATGTGAACACGCCTGACGGCAAGACTCTGTTACCATTCATTGCACCATTTATTCACATGTCTGTATTACTACATATTATTATAGCATGTCTGATATCCATGCTTATGTCTAATGCCCATGTTTACTTACTATGTCCCGATGTACTATGTCTGTACTGCGCTAGTCAAGTAACTAGAGGACCTCACTTATTGTCCTAGTAATGTCTAGCAACTCTCCTTGCCTAGCTAGCTAACTTCCTTCAGATCGGCTTCGGCCTGCCTACGACACGGAGTCTCTTATGCTCGCTCCTGCTTCTGTATCGGTCGGCTATCCTGCCAAGTCTTGTACTACTTATTGAATATATCCACTGCTCGTGCATCTGGAGTTTGAAGAACCTTGTCTAGGATATACATCCCACCACAGTGATCACTGGCAACTCAGGGGTATATAAACTCAAGATAGCCAGTGAGAGCGTCCTCTGACGCTGCTACAATATTTCTCCAGGGATGATCTGTGTTCCCTAGCCATTCAGTTAATTCAGTCAATTGTAGTGAATATCAGTGTTCATCAGTGTTCATGATTTAACAGTTGAATTGTCATTCACCCAGTGTAGAAGTAATATAACGTAAATACGTCTCTCGTCTAGACAAGAGAGTTTGTTGGTGTTGTCATGTTTCTCAGTCCTCTGACGCTGCTACAATATTTCTCCAGATCCTTGGGATTCTTGAATCGCTCTTCCATCCAACAACGGCCTCGGATGTAGTAGATGGCCAGCTGGGATCATATATGAAAAGATGGCACCGATGCGGCCTGATTAATGTGCCCCACGGCTTCGTTGGGCCAGACCCTAGACCTGCCATATGTCTGGTTACCCCACAATAACATAGGCCGTGAGCCCTAGTGTTCTGCCCTGGGTTACTCCTTGGAAGTGAATGTCCAGAGAGTGTTGTAACATGTATGTTAGGGATACTTAGTTGGAAATAATTATCCCATGTTGGGTAGTGGATCCCTGCATACTACAGTAGTGTCATTGTTTACGTATATGTTGAATAATCTACAATGAGTGCCATGTAATGTCCCACCAGTAATGATGTGAGTAAGAGTAAAGAAGGTACTGAGTTTGCACTAAGCCCAGGAGGTGAGCCTGGTATATATATATATATATATATATATATATATATATATATATATATATATATATATATATATATATATATATATATATATATATATATATATATATACATACATACACAGTTAACCCTCACTTTACGCGGTTAATGTAACCCGGAGGGTCCCGCGTAAAGTGAGAAACGCGTAAAGTGACTAACATAACATATGGGATTAATTGAAATGGAGTCCGGGCCGATCCCCAAACTCCACTTTCTGACGACACACAACTATGTTGTAGTAAAAATATTATCTTAACTTTATGATGGTATGCACACACAATTAATAATTAAGAGAAATATCAATAATATTAGGTTTTTTAACACTTACATTAGTAGAAAAAATGGCTGGGCACACGGGGATGGGGGGTTGGTTCCGAGGCAGAGGGCAGATTATTGGCCCCCACCTGTGTCACTTGTATCAATTGTATCACTACCCACCACAAAGGCTTGCAGGGCCTCTTTGTCAAACTCCCCAAAGCCCATATAAGTCCATATCCTCACCATAATTATCACTATCACTGACTTGGGCCGGCTGTGGTGGGTGGCGGGTGAAGAACTGGTAATGTTTTGATGACTGGGCGACCTTGTGCGCACCATGTTCGCGCCGCTTACACAACATGGCGGATGGAGGGAGGTTTGGATCCAAAAATGGCGCGGCTCGCCAGCCACTCTCCGCATAAAGGGGTACACGCACCGCGGAATGTGAGCATCCTGGGTTCCGGCAGGGCACCGCATAAACGTGGAAACGCGTAATGTGGGACCGTGTAAAGTGAGGGTTAACTGTATATATATATATATATATATATATATACATGGTGGAACTAGGCCTATATGATATCAAATGTAATTTACCGAATTAATAATGATGCGATTCATAAAGTAAGGGACAATTATTGAATTTGAAATTATTATAGATCGTTTATCAGTCTGAATAATGTTACGGGTGTCCCAAGAAGTTATTAGTTAGGCGGAAAATATGTCACGTAGGCCTTAGCTAACGCCTTGAGAGACGCGACGCGGGCCCTCCCTGAGTCATGGAGAAGCATTCAGACATACAAGACGTCCCTGCGCGTCCGTCACAGAAATAGTCACGTGGCCTAGTCACCTGTGCTGCGCTATTGCAGTATAACAAGTAAGTCTATTTCAATCTCAGACAGGGTTTAGATAGGGCAGTGGTAAAGTTAACAAGAGCTAACAGCGAGTTCATTTCAGGGTTTCCGTCAGAACCCACTTGACCGGAGTTGACCGGAGTTTGACTGCGAGAGATTGACTGCCGTTGATGATTGAGGGTGGCGATTGTCGCCATTGGACCGATCAGAGTAGGCCTGCCACTGTTTACTGGGGTACCAAAGGATCTCTTGAAGGAATCTAGCCGTCTGGGGCCCAGCTGACGTCGGGACGATCGTGGGTCAGCAACTCTCCTCTCCCTCGGCCCACAACACCACATGTCCCGAGCAGCTTAGTGAAACTCTCTTGCTAACGGTAAGCTAAAGCTTCTCTCAACTGTACAAGGTCTGATTGGCTCACTCCCTTCCACTTTATGGACGCACTGGGAGTACACTGAGGCTATCTGAGTAAATTAATGGTCACACACTGAGACCGTGAGTCTAGGTCTCTTGGAGATACCTAGAGGAACATTTTCCCTCCCTTATTACGGGTGTAGTTAATACCATTTCTCAGACTGATATTATCTTGACGTGTGTAGTTTAATAGTTCCTAAATAATTTTGATAGTATTGTTTTTGAATGTTTGTGTCATTAAGTGGAACCAGAGTGATACTGTGATTTGATTCTTTTAATGCATCTAATTTTTCTTCATAATTCTGATCTCAGGTATAACCTTGTTCCCCAGAGTAGTGGTTAAGTTAGGTTAGGAAGTGTGCATCTGTTGGGGTGATATAATTTTGCTGAGTGCCCTTAAGGCCTATTCATTGTAGAGTAGTTAATTTCTTATTTTTTAATACCATTTCCTAAGTGACTGATATTATTTTGTGAAAGCCCTTAAGGCCTGTTTCATGTGTGCAAGCAACATTTCTTAATACTTGAAATTTATTGTTGCCTGAGTTTCTAATAATTTTTATATCATGTATAACTTTTATTTCCCAGAGTAGTGTTTTAAGTTCAAGTTAAGAGGTGCGCACATTGGTGTACCATTATTTGATTGTGTTTGTAGTGTTGGAGGGAATATAA
>CAUDMG010001613.1:0-12500 GCA_958450375.1 Homarus gammarus | reverse complement strand
TACCGAATCCAGCTGGTATGAAACGCGAGGTACATATATATACTTCATTTTTAGTCCATTTAACACGCGGACTTTGAACATATAATCAACGACCTCACCAGCAAGGAATCGAACCCTCGACCTACTGGGTGTGACTAGGGAACGCTTACCGGCTAGGCCACAAGGACACTAAAAGCAGTTCTAGACTCTGTTATATTTCACACAAAGCCTGTTCATCGAGCTGATGGCGCCGTGAACCTCAATGGGAAACTGCCCGTGCCGCTTATGTGGTGTCAGTAGCATTTTACCGAATCCAGCTGGTATGAAACGCGAGGTACATATATATACTTCATTTTTAGTCCATTTAACACGCGGACTTTGAACATATAATCAACGACCTCACCAGCAAGGAATCGAACCCTCGACCTACTGGGTGTGACTAGGGAACGCTTACCGGCTAGGCCACAAGGACACTAAAAGCAGTTCTAGACTCTGTTATATTTCACACAAAGCCTGTTCATCGAGCTGATGGCGCCGTGAACCTCAATGGGAAACTGCCCGTGCCGCTTATGTGGTGTCAGTAGCATTTTACCGAATCCAGCTGGTATGAAACGCGAGGTACATATATATACTTCATTTTTAGTCCATTTAACACGCGGACTTTGAACATATAATCAACGACCTCACCAGCAAGGAATCGAACCCTCGACCTACTGGGTGTGACTAGGGAACGCTTACCGGCTAGGCCACAAGGACACTAAAAGCAGTTCTAGACTCTGTTATATTTCACACAAAGCCTGTTCATCGAGCTGATGGCGCCGTGAACCTCAATGGGAAACTGCCCGTGCCGCTTATGTGGTGTCAGTAGCATTTTACCGAATCCAGCTGGTATGAAACGCGAGGTACATATATATACTTCATTTTTAGTCCATTTAACACGCGGACTTTGAACATATAATCAACGACCTCACCAGCAAGGAATCGAACCCTCGACCTACTGGGTGTGACTAGGGAACGCTTACCGGCTAGGCCACAAGGACACTAAAAGCAGTTCTAGACTCTGTTATATTTCACACAAAGCCTGTTCATCGAGCTGATGGCGCCGTGAACCTCAATGGGAAACTGCCCGTGCCGCTTATGTGGTGTCAGTAGCATTTTACCGAATCCAGCTGGTATGAAACGCGAGGTACATATATATACTTCATTTTTAGTCCATTTAACACGCGGACTTTGAACATATAATCAACGACCTCACCAGCAAGGAATCGAACCCTCGACCTACTGGGTGTGACTAGGGAACGCTTACCGGCTAGGCCACAAGGACACTAAAAGCAGTTCTAGACTCTGTTATATTTCACACAAAGCCTGTTCATCGAGCTGATGGCGCCGTGAACCTCAATGGGAAACTGCCCGTGCCGCTTATGTGGTGTCAGTAGCATTTTACCGAATCCAGCTGGTATGAAACGCGAGGTACATATATATACTTCATTTTTAGTCCATTTAACACGCGGACTTTGAACATATAATCAACGACCTCACCAGCAAGGAATCGAACCCTCGACCTACTGGGTGTGACTAGGGAACGCTTACCGGCTAGGCCACAAGGACACTAAAAGCAGTTCTAGACTCTGTTATATTTCACACAAAGCCTGTTCATCGAGCTGATGGCGCCGTGAACCTCAATGGGAAACTGCCCGTGCCGCTTATGTGGTGTCAGTAGCATTTTACCGAATCCAGCTGGTATGAAACGCGAGGTACATATATATACTTCATTTTTAGTCCATTTAACACGCGGACTTTGAACATATAATCAACGACCTCACCAGCAAGGAATCGAACCCTCGACCTACTGGGTGTGACTAGGGAACGCTTACCGGCTAGGCCACAAGGACACTAAAAGCAGTTCTAGACTCTGTTATATTTCGATGAACAGGCTTTGTGTGAAATATAACAGAGTCTAGAACTGCTTTTAGTGTCATTGTGGCCTAGCCGGTAAGCGTTCCCTAGTCACACCCAGTAGGTCGAGGGTTCGATTCCTTGCTGGTGAGGTCGTTGATTATATGTTCAAAGTCCGCGTGTTAAATGGACTAAAAATGAAGTATATATATGTACCTCGCGTTTCATACCAGCTGGATTCGGTAAAATGCTACTGACACCACATAAGAGGCACGGGCAGTTTCCCATAGAGGTTCACGGCGCCATCAGCTCGATGAACAGGCTTTGTGTGAAATATAACAGAGTCTAGAACTGCTTTTAGTGTCCTTGTGGCCTAGCCGGTAAGCGTTCCCTAGTCACACCCAGTAGGTCGAGGGTTCGATTCCTTGCTGGTGAGGTCGTTGATTATATTTTCAAAGTCCGCGTGTTAAATGGACTAAAAATGAAGTATATATATGTACCTCGCGTTTCATACCAGCTGGATTCGGTAAAATGCTACTGACACCACATAAGAGGCACGGGCAGTTTCCCATTGAGGTTCACGGCGCCATCAGCTCGATGAACAGGCTTTGTGTGAAATATAACAGAGTCTAGAACTGCTTTTAGTGTCCTTGTGGCCTAGCCGGTAAGCGTTCCCTAGTCACACCCAGTAGGTCGAGGGTTCGATTCCTTGCTGGTGAGGTCGTTGATTATATATATATATATATATATATATATATATATATATATATATATATATATATATATATATATATATATATATATGCAAGTAAATCACGGTGGGTGCGCACGAGTCTGTACTCACCCCTGAAGATGTGAATTACACGAAAGCGCTTGGGAACTTCGTGTTTTCTTCTTTCCTTGTGGTTATCAGCATATATATATATATATATATATATATATATATATATATATATATATATATATATATATATATATATATATATACAGTTAACCCTCACTTTACGCGGTTAATGTAACCCGGAGGGTCCAGCGTAAAGTGAGAAACGCGTAAAGTGAATAACATTACATATGGGATTAATTGAAATGGAGTCCGGGCCGATCCCCAAACTCCACTTTTTGACGACACACAACTATGTTGTAGTAAAAATATTATCTTAACTTTATGATGGTATGCACACACACAATTAATAATTAAGAGAAATATCAATAATATTAGGTTTTTTAACACTTACATTAGTAGAAAAAATGGCTGGGCACACGGGGATGGGCGGTTGGTTCCGAGGCAGAGGGCAGATTATTGGCCCTCACCTGTGTTACTTGTATCAATTGTATCACTATCCACCACAGAGGCTTGCAGGGCCTCTTTGTCAAACTCCCCAAAGTCCATATAAGTCCATATTGTGGGGTTCAGGATATTTTTGGTTCACACTCAGGATGGAATGGAGAAAGGAAACTCACGATGTGCTCTCTATATACATATTGTATTGGATGTACAATGCAGCTTGGTGCTGGGAAGGCAGCATGGTTACAAGCGTGATGTAGAGAGAGCTGGTTGGTGAGGACGCTCAGAGAAGGACAGCTTGTGGGTCGCCATGCTCGCCAGCAGGAGAGAGGACCGCCAGGAAGCGGCAGAGGAGGAGGTGTTGCTGGCTGCGGCTGTAGGTAGAGAGAGAGATCACCACGAGGTCAGGTCTTAAATAGCGGGGGTAGGCGTGGCTTAGCAGTTGACGCCCGCTCCGTGGTGTATGGCGGCGCTGGTTGACCTAGACCACGAGGCATACACTGGGGAATTGGTGGGGTCGGCTAGACAGTGACAAACAGCGTTTGTAGGGGAGAATTCCACTACAATATCCTCACCATAATTATCACTATCACTGACTTGGGCCGGTTGTGGTGGGTGGCGGGTGAAGAACTGGTAATGTTTTGATGACTGGGCGACCTTGTGTGCACCATGTTTGCGCCGCTTATACAACATGGCGGATGGCGGGAGGTTTGGATCCAAAAATGGCGCGGCTCGCCAGCAGCTCTTCGCGTAAAGGGGTGCACGCACCGCTGAATGTGAGCATCCTGGGTTCCGGCAGGGCACCGCGTAAATGTGGACACGCGGAATGTGGGACCGCGTAAAGTGAGGGTTAACTGTATATATATATATATATATATATATATATATATATATATATATATATATATATATATATATGTATATATATATATATATATATATATATACTGTATATATATATATTAGGGTGGAGCTTATTTTTTTTTTTTTAAATATGTTCTTCTTACCCTCTCAAATTGTTCCTTTATATGAAATAAAAACTGAGAAAAAGAATCAGTGCAATTGAACAATATTTAGAGGTAGCTCAATGAGGGTAAAGTTTCTGACAATCCAAAGTTGTGGCCGCCATTTTACTTCACACACACTACTGATACCATATAAGCTGTTAAAATAACTTTAAGAAATAATAATAATTATGCAAAGGGTGCTAACTATGTTTTTCATTTTAGATCAAGTAGTGTTTTAGCCAATAAAATTGTAGAAAGCAATACTGCCCTAGCTATAAAAATTTCCGACTTCTGCTTTGAAGACTGTGTTTCTCTTGGGGAAAAGTATCTGAAAAGGCCCACCAACTGAAACAAAGGTAACTACGGACATAATATTTTATGAATTATTTAATGAGAAAAGCACCAACATTACACAATATAGAATATAGATGTTGATTCTTAATTTCTTATCTACTGATGAATTATATTACATCTGTCTAAGTGTCTAAATGTTATTGTGTAAGCAGTAAAGTCCTAAATACTACGTAGATAGACAGATACATAGACATTTTGTAGAACATTTCTTAAACATAAGTGTTAATGAAATTAATGACTCCAACCTGTCTAATGAATGCTATTTTATATTTATTTCAGATTGAAAAAGAAAATGGCATCTCCGGCTAAAGTAACAAGATCTCAAACCAAGTTGTATCTCCTTGGCGACTCCGTGATTGAAATAACAGGCAGCAAGTTGCCGTCAATGCGTATGGCTCTTGGATTTTTCCTACATCACCATCTTGATCTGAAGAAGACCGTAAGAAAATCATCTGATATTACCATCACGGAAATAACACAGTTTTGGAAAAAAGCTAGAATCCCGACGAGAGATCATCAAAACTGCCAGACTAAGCTTCAGCAGACATTTGAAGAATGGCGTCTTTTGAAAAAGAACAAAGCACGAACGTCACCAACACAACTCGCAAAAGAGTCGGCTTTTGTTTCCCGGCTTGAAGATCTATTTGATGTCGCTCACGCAGATGCTCTGAACAATACTTCAGTATTACAAGAAGACAAGGATTTCTTGTTAGCTCAGCGAGAAAAGGGAAGAAGAGGGTCACTGGCTGGAGTAGATGTAAAGCTTGCTAATAAGGAGAAAAGGGCGTCCAAAAGAGAGGACCAAATGGTTGCCAGACGACATCGAATGGGGGAATTGAAACACATAGCAGCTTCTAGAACTGAACTTATTTCATCTGGTTCCGAATCTGAAATCAGCTCTGCAGAATGTATTGAAAATATTGAAACTGGACAAAATGAGAGTGAGGGATCTGATGGAGGAATCCAATTTCAGACACGACGAAAAAGAAAGAGAGGGAGAAAAAATGTCGTTACTCCAGAACTTTCAGCAGCCTTAGATCGCACAAAAATGTCAGACCGCAAAGCCGTTATTGTATTAGCAGAAACTGCTAAAAGCTTGGGAGAGAATTTAGCATAAAATGCTTACAAATCTGTTTTTTGGACAAAATATACTAAGAACACCCTTTTATAAGTGTAAGCAGTCAGTTTTGACCTTTTTTGGCTGTTTATATGGCCTTCAATCACTAACTATAACTAATATTTGAAAAAAAAATCGAAAAAAAAAAAAATTTTTCGAACAAATATATAAATTTTTTTTCGAAAAAATAATTTTTTTTTCGAATTTTTGTTGGTTGTTGTTGGTTGCAACCCCCCCTGGCTACGTCCCTGAATATATATTGAGTTCAAGTGTTTGATTAAACAAATTAAGACATTGGTCTGATATACTCCTAAATCATTGAATTTTCATCATTTTCGTAATTTTTGAGGTCATTGAGCTACCTCTAAATATAGGAATTTAGGCCTGAAACTTTGTATACATTGTTTCTATATCACAAGGAACATATTCAGGGGGTAAGACTTTCAAAAATGTAAATTTCGTTTTTTTTAATGTTTTAAGCTCCACCCTAATATATATAGTACTTAATTGACATCCATCGCAGATTTCCAAGGTCGGAACTGAACTTGAATTTTGAAATATGAGACCCAAAATAAAACTTGAATTTGATTGGGCCAAATATATCGCGAATTAAACCCAAAATCATGGTGCGTGCCCTGAAATTCATGCGAGGGATGGATGACGTTTTCGCTCCATACAAAAACATCATGGAAGAAATGAATGAAAGAGACGACAACTCCCCATCACCATGTTCTTTGATCACCGAAAGAGAGATTTAACACCAATCACTGGTGGCAGTGAGGAAGCAGCTGAATCCACCGTCGCCCCCACTTCACCACCCGTTATGGATTTGAGTGACGATGAGCCCGATGACCCCTGTCCTGTCACCGAGGAAAGGAACTGTGCAGTAAAGTGAAGTTTTTATCTCTTTTTTTTTAATAGCATTTCTTGCCATGTTTATTTTCAACCTAACGAAACTATTACCCTTTTAGAAGTCGCCCCCCAATTTTTTGCAAAATAATTTGGTCTTAAAAACTCAAACTACACACAGGTATATATGGTAAATAAGGACATGGGGGGCCAGGGGTTTTTTAGGGGGGGGGGGGGGGGCAGCAAAAGTACACGGATTTTTAACATTCACCGGTATCTCTGTTACCTAACCCCCGCGTATGTTAAGGGCCAACTGTATATACCTGTGTGTACTTCGAGTTTTTAAGACCAAATTATTTGGCAAAAAATTGGGGGTCGACCTCTAAAAGGGTAATAGTTTCGTTAGGTTGAAAATATTTACCAGTAACTACCAGCAAACAATGGAAACGATGCACCAACGCACCACCAGCTGTGAGTGTCAGTACAGTTGCCAGGGCAGATCTCTTGCGTCATTATAGCAAGCCCAAAGTAGCCAAATCCATGGTATGGCAGCACAGGACGATGTAAAACAAAGTATTCATGTATGAAAGTTTATTTATAGATACTGGACATAAATTTATGTTCATTACATTTGAAACATCAATCTTTGTTAATTAAATTTGAAACAAAAGAAAACTACGATACCGTATTTTCATTAAAATACTACATCACAAGTATATTTTACCTTAACTGTGACTGAATGAATATACGTATTCTCAGAAATAAATATAGAAATGTAATATTTTTGCTGGAATGATGAACATATTACAGTGGAAAGTGAGATAAAATTATGACGAAAACAATGACTTTCGCTTTCTTTCGATTTCAAAAGATTTTACCGTAATCGCTTTTCGAATGGTTTTTAGCTAAAAAACTGTTGTACTCATACTGTATTACAATAATATTCTATCCTATCATTAGCCTTATAATCCCACAACTGAAAACCATTCGAAAAGCGATTACGGTAACATCTTTTGAACGAAAGAAAGCGAGTCATTGCTTTCGTCACTTTCCACTGTAAAATGTTCATCATTTCAGCAAAAATATTACATTTCCATGTTCTCAGAAATAAATGGTAGTTTTGTTGAAACGTAATGTACAGTATTAAATATTAAAATGCAAAAATAGCTATAAAAACAATTAATACACCAGTAATGTACTGGCTGGCATCTCGTCCCTGCTCCCGCGTCCAAGGTCACCACTCCTCCCAACTTGCTCCCTCCTCCGCCTCCTCCACCTCCTCACCGTCACTAATGCCGACAACAAACACAAATGTTTTGTGAATAACTGCACCTCCACATCCTATGTACAGTACTGAACTGTACTATGCTGTGCATTTTTACAAACAATAAACATGGCAAGAAAAGCTATTAAAAAAAAGGAGATGAAAATTTCACTTTACTGTACAGTACCTATCCTCGGTGACAGGACAGGGGTCATTGGGCTCATCGTCACTCAATTCCATAATGGGTGGTGAAGTGGGGGCGACAGTGGATTCAGCTGCTTCCTCACTGCCGCCAGCGATTGGTGTTAAATCTCTCCTTCGGTGATCAAAGAACATGGTGATGGGGAGTTGTCGTCTCTTTCATTCATTTCTTCCATGATGTTTTTGTATGGAGCGAAAACATCATTCATCCCTCGCATGAATTTCAGGGCACCACCATGGAGGGGTCCATACTATAGGCCAGGTTTTTCAGTGCCTCAATATTCCTGGTCATCTCCCCCAACTTCTCCAATGTTATTTCTTGGTCCTCTTCCTCTTTCCCTTTCGCTTCCTCTTCCTTGCCTGAGTCTACTAACTCCTGTAGATCCTCCTCGGTCAATTCAGTGTCGTGCGCTTCAATTAGCTCCCTAATCTCGTCCTCTGCCATGTCCTGGAAGCCTTCAGCAGCCACTTTCCTTGACAGTGCCAGGGTCTTTCTGAATATTTTCATTAAAATCCATCAAAATAATTTTCCTTGTCATCGTCTTAAGCACCAAACAGCTCCTCCCAGTCTTCTCCTTGAACAGGGCTAGAGGGTACATGTTTTTCGAATCGTTTTCAATTAAAAAAAATGTTACAGCACATGTATATTTTACCTAAACTGTGCCTGGATGAATATATTCTCAGAAATAAACAGTAGTTTTGCTGAAACGTGATGTATTTCAATGTAAAATAGGATAAAATACATGACGAAAACAAGAGACTTTACCTAACCTTCTGATGTTCAAGATATGTTACTCGTCTTCTTAGTAGTTTTCGGTTAAAATACACCTTATATTAGTGATATTCTATTCATACTGTGCTTGATATAATACATTCACGGAAATGTAATATTTTTGCAACTACAATGCTGATGTCAACACAAGCGTGGTTACAGAGAGACTGACTGAGTGAGGGAGAGCTATGCGTGTGTGTGTGTGAGGCTGCGGGAGCGGGTGGTGTCCTGTGTTCGGTGCCGCGCGCTGATTGAATGGCGCGCGATTTGAATGTACTTCAATTACTTCAATGTACAGAATATTCCTCCGGCGGGCAATCCGCATATTTGCAAATCCGTGTATGCTAAACCGGCGTATGTTAAGGGCCGACTGTATAGCTCTTTTTGCATTTTAATATTAAATGCTGTACAGTACATTACATTTCAACAAAACTACCATTTACTTCTGAGAACATGGAAATGTAATATTTTTGCTGAAATGATGTACGTATTACAGTAGAAGTGGGATAAAATTGTGACGAAAGCAATGACTTTCTCTTTCTCTCGTTCAAAAGATGTTACCGTAATTGCTTTTCGAATGGTTTTCAGTTAAGGGATTATAAGGCTAATGATAGGATAGAATATTATTGTAATACAGTAGTACCCCGCTTAACGCGGTCAATAAAACCCACAGGGTACCGTGTTAAGTGAAAACCTCGCAAAGTGAACAACAGAACATATGGGATTAATTTCAATAGAAACTGGCCCGACCCCCAAACTCCACTTTTTGACGACACACAACTATGTTGTAGTAAAAATTTTATCTTAACTTTATGATGGTATGAAAAAACAAGTAATATAGAAGAGGTTAGGTTAGGAAAAATAAAGGTTAGGTTAGTAAAACTAAAAATTATGTTGAACACTTACGTTAGTAGAAGAGATGGGTCGGCGTAATGGGGATGGAGGCTGGCTCCGAGGCAGAGGGCAGGCTACTGGCCCTCAGGTGAGTCACCATTACTGTCACCCACACTTGTCAGGGCCTCCCTGACAAATCCCTCAAAGTCATCTTCACTGTCTCTACCTCTGTCACTATCACTGCAGACTGTGTGATTTTCATGTGCTCTTTGATCTTGGCTGCATCCTTCTTAATAGTACGAATCGTAGATTCGTTGACGCCATGCTGGCGCGCGAGATCAGCTTGCCATGTTCCTTTCTCCGAATCTTGAATGATCTGGTATTTCACTTCGTAGCTTAGGCCACGGCGTGTCTTCTTGGGCTTAGGGCGGCTGGGTCCAAGTAAGGAAAGGTCTCTCTCTGGTGGCGGTGGTGGTCTGGCGGAAGCCATTTCACAGAACAATGGATTCACGTATACACGGGGTGGCTTGGAGGGATGAAACTACCGCGGCTAGGTCAAGCGTCGTCTTTCCTCCCTCCCTCCCTCCCCAGGTGGACACGTCATAATACTTTAAGCAAATTACAGCTAGCAGCAGAGGGGAGTAGGGATGCATGGCCAATCACAGTCTGATATGTCATATGACGTCAGTGATAACACAACAAAGACACACACTGCGCAACCTTGTAGCGTGGCTTGCCCAGGCGGATGGAGAGGCGAGAGCAGGCAGGCAGGCGGGTGGCAGGTGGGGCGAATCTAAAAATAGCGTCTCGAGCCGGACACTCTGCGAGTATACGTGGAAAAAACCAGCGTCAAGTGAAAGTTCGGCTCTGGCGAGGCACCACATATACGTGAAATCATGCTAAGCGAAACCGCAATAAGCGGGGTATTACTGTACAGTACGAGTACAACAGTTTCTTAACTGGAACCATTTGAAAAGCGATTACGGTAAAATCTTTTGAACAACGAAAGAAAGCGAAAGTCATTGATTTTGTCATGATTATATCCCACTTTCCACTGTAATATGTACGTCATTCCAGGAAAAATATTACATTTCCATATTTATTTCCGAGAATATATTCATTCAGTCACAGTTAAGGTAAAATATACTTGTGATGTAATATTTTAATGAAAATACGATATCGTAGTTTTCTTTTGTTTCAAATTTAATTGACAAAGATTGATGTTTCAAATGCAACGAACAAAAATTTATGTACAGTATCTATAAATACACTTTAATAAATGAATAGTTTATGTTTTACATCGTCTTGTGCTACCATACCATGGATTTGGATACTTTGGGCTTGCTATGATGACGCAAGAGATCTGCCCTGGTAACTGTACCGACACTCACAGCTGGTGGTGCATTGGTGCATCGTTTCCATTGTTTACTGGTAGTTACTGGTAAATAATTTTCAACCTAACGAAACTATTACCCGTTTAGAAGTTGACCCATAATTTTTTGCCAAATAATTTGGTCTTAAAAACTCGAACTACACACAGGTATATATGGTAAATAAGGACATGGGGGGGCCAGGATTTTTTTTTGGGGGGGGGGGGGGGGGGGGGTGGGGGGGTGCAGCAAAAATACGCTGATTTTTAACATCCACGGGTATCTCTCTTACGTAACCCCCGCGTATGTTAAGGGCTGACTGTAATTACAAATAAGATCGTTAATAATACTGCACTTGGAGTGGTTGTTAGGACTTACCGTGGTGGTGGTTTTCGACAACAGCCAAATTTCCTGAAGATACAAGAGAAATTAACACAACCAGACAGACGGAGTTTGTGTACATGATGACATCACATAGCGTTCATAATGAACCAAAAAATATATGAATATAATTATTATTAAAATACATCTAATCGACAAGTCAATGTATATGTAATAATAATATAAATTATATATTATCCACAATAAACTATTATACTGATATGTAATTACGCTAAAATATATATTTACCTTTTTCATGACATTCATAATACACTTGAAATATTAATTCCTCTTGTAATAAATTATAGAGATCAAAACACAGAAATATCATTAATAATATAATATATCTTCAATAATCAGGCTTAAAGAAAATTTCCAAGCCATATTTCATCTATGTCTAGGTATTACAGTGTAGCGTACCGTATGTAGCCAGTTGTCAATGCTCTCTATGTTTGTCTATTTTGTCTTTGTAGGGCTCACATACAGTACATATGTACATGTAGGAGATCTCGCACTAAGGATGGAGGTAAGAAGGAAAGTCACAATGTCGCTGTCTGTATATATATATATATATATATATATATACTTCATTTTTAGTCCATTTAACACGCGGACTTTGAACATACAATCAACGACCTCACCAGCAAGGAATCGAACCCTCGACCTACTGGGTGTGACTAGGGAACGCTTACCGGCTAGGCCACAAGGACACTAAAAGCAGTTCTAGACTCTGTTATATTTCACACAAAGCCTGTTCATCGAGCTGATGGCGCCGTGAACCTCATTGGGAAACTGCCCGTGCCTCGTATGTGGTGTCAGTAGCATTTTACCGAATCCAGCTGGTATGAAACGCGAGGTACATATATATACTTCATTTTTAGTCCATTTAACACGCGGACTTTGAACATACAATCAACGACCTCACCAGCAAGGAATCGAACCCTCGACCTACTGGGTGTGACTAGGGAACGCTTACCGGCTAGGCCACAAGGACACTAAAAGCAGTTCTAGACTCTGTTATATTTCACACAAAGCCTGTTCATCGAGCTGATGGCGCCGTGAACCTCATTGGGAAACTGCCCGTGCCTCGTATGTGGTGTCAGTAGCATTTTACCGAATCCAGCTGGTATGAAACGCGAGGTACATATATATATACTTCATTTTAGTCCTTTTTTAGTCACATTTAATAAC
>CAUDMG010001612.1:130000-149539 GCA_958450375.1 Homarus gammarus | reverse complement strand
GTTGGAGATAGTGAGTTAGAGATAGTGAGTTAGAGATAGTGTTGGAGATAGTGAGTTAGAGATAGTGTTGGAGATAGTGAGTTGGAGATAGTGAGTTAGAGATAGTGAGTTAGAGATAGTGTGTTAGAGATAGTGAGTTGGAGATAGTGAGTTGGAGATAGTGAGTTAGAGATAGTGAGTTGGAGATAGTGTGTTAGAGATAGTGAGTTGGAGATAGTGTTGTGGAGAGAGTGATTTAGATATAGTGATTTGGAGATAGTGTTTGAGATAGTGAGTTAGAGATAGTGAGTTGGAGATAGTGAGTTGGAGATAGTGAGTTTGAGATAGTGAGTTAGAGATAGTGAGTTAGAGATAGTGAGTTGGAGATAGTGAGTTGGAGATAGTGAGTTGGAGATAGTGAGTTAGAGATAGTGAGTTAGAGATAGTGAGTTAGAGATAGTGAGTTGGAGATAGTGAGTTGGAGATAGTGAGTTGGAGATAGTGAGTTAGAGATAGTGAGTTGGAGATAGTGTGTTGGAGATAGTGAGTTAGAGATAGTGAGTTGGAGATAGTGTGTTAGAGATAGTGAGTTAGAGATAGTGAGTTAGAGATAGTGTGTTAGAGATAGTGAGTTGGAGATAGTGTGTTAGAGATAGTGAGTTGGAGATAGTGAGTTAGAGATAGTGTGAGAGAGATAGTGAGTTGGAGATAGTGTGTTGGAGATAGTGTGTTGGAGATAGTGAGTTGGAGATAGTGTGTTAGAGATAGTGAGTTAGAGATAGTGAGTTGAGATAGTGTGTTAGAGATAGTGAGTTGGAGATAGTGAGTTAGAGATAGTGAGTGAGAGATAGTGAGTTGGAGATAGTGAGTTGGAGATAGTGAGTTGGAGATAGTGTGTTGGAGATAGTGAGTTAGAGATAGTTGAGATGTGTTGAGATAGTGAGTTAGAGATAGTGTTGGAGATAGTGAGTTGGAGATAGTGTTAGAGATAGTGAGTTGGAGATAGTGTGTTAGAGATAGTGAGTTAGAGATAGTGAGTTAGAGATAGTGAGTTGGAGATAGTGAGTTGGAGATAGTGAGTTAGAGATAGTGAGTTAGAGATAGTGAGTTAGAGATAGTGAGTTAGAGATAGTGAGTTAGAGATAGTGAGTTAGAGATAGTGAGTTGGAGATAGTGAGTTAGAGATAGTGAGTTGGAGATAGTGAGTTAGAGATAGTGAGTTAGAGATAGTGAGTTAGAGATAGTGAGTTAGAGATAGTGAGTTGGAGATAGTGTGTTAGAGATAGTGAGTTAGAGATAGTGAGTTAGAGATAGTGAGTTTGAGATAGTGAGTTGAGATAGTGAGTTAGAGATAGTGAGTTGGAGATAGTGAGTTAGAGATAGTGAGTTGGAGATAGTGTGTTGGAGATAGTGAGTTAGAGATAGTGAGTTAGAGATAGTGTTAGAGATAGTGAGTTGAGATAGTGAGTTAGAGATAGTGAGTTGGAGATAGTGAGTTAGAGATAGTGAGTTGGAGATAGTGTGTTAGAGATAGTGAGTTGGAGATAGTGAGTTAGAGATAGTGAGTTGGAGATAGTGAGTTGGAGATAGTGAGTTGGAGATAGTGTGTTAGAGATAGTGAGTTGGAGATAGTGAGTTGGAGATAGTGAGTTAGAGATAGTGAGTTAGAGATAGTGAGTTGGAGATAGTGAGTTGGAGATAGTGTGTTAGAGATAGTGAGTTAGAGATAGTGAGTTAGAGATAGTGAGTTAGAGATAGTGAGTTGGAGATAGTGAGTTAGAGATAGTGAGTTAGAGATAGTGAGTTAGAGATAGTGAGTTGGAGATAGTGAGTTGGAGATAGTGAGTTAGAGTAGTGAGTTGGAGATAGTGAGTTAGAGATAGTGAGTTGGAGATAGTGTGTTAGAGATAGTGAGTTAGAGATAGTGTGTTAGAGATAGTGAGTTGGAGATAGTGAGTTGGAGATAGTGTGTTAGAGATAGTGAGTTGGAGATAGTGAGTTAGAGATAGTGAGTTAGAGATAGTGAGTTGGAGATAGTGTGTTAGAGATAGTGAGTTGGAGATAGTGAGTTGGAGATAGTGAGTTGGAGATAGTGAGTTGGAGATAGTGAGTTGGAGATAGTGTGTTAGAGATAGTGAGGTGGAGATAGTGAGTTGGAGATAGTGAGTTGGAGATAGTGAGTTAGAGATAGTGAGTTAGAGATAGTGAGTTAGAGATAGTGAGTTGGAGATAGTGAGTTAGAGATAGTGAGTTAGAGATAGTGAGTTGAGATACGAGATAGTGTGTTAGAGATAGTGAGTTGGAGATAGTGAGTTGGAGATAGTGAGTTAGAGATAGTGAGTTAGAGATAGTGAGTTAGAGATAGTGAGTTGGAGATAGTGAGTTAGAGATAGTGAGTTAGAGATAGTGAGTTAGAGATAGTGAGTTAGAGATAGTGAGTTGGAGATAGTGAGTAGAGATAGTGAGTTAGAGATAGTGAGTTAGAGATAGTGAGTTGGAGATAGTGAGTTAGAGATAGTGAGTTTGAGATAGTGAGTTGGAGATAGTGTGTTAGAGATAGTGAGTTGGAGATAGTGAGTTAGAGATAGTGAGTTGGAGATAGTGAGTTGGAGATAGTGTGTTAGAGATAGTGAGTTGGAGATAGTGAGTTGGAGATAGTGAGTTGGAGATAGTGTGTTAGAGATAGTGAGTTGGAGATAGTGAGTTGAGATAGTGAGTTGGAGATAGTGAGTTGGAGATAGTGAGTTAGAGATAGTGTGTTAGAGATAGTGAGTTAGAGATAGTGAGTTGGAGATAGTGTGTTAGAGATAGTGAGTTAGAGATAGTGAGTTGGAGATAGTGAGTTAGAGATAGTGAGTTGGAGATAGTGAGTTAGAGATAGTGAGTTTGAGATAGTGAGTTAGAGATAGTGAGTTAGAGATAGTGAGTTAGAGATAGTGAGTTGGAGATAGTGAGTTAGAGATAGTGAGTTAGAGATAGTGAGTTGGAGATAGTGTGTTAGAGATAGTGAGTTAGAGATAGTGAGTTAGAGATAGTGAGTTAGGAGATAGTGTGTTAGAGATAGTGAGTTAGAGATAGTGAGTTGAGATGTGAGTTGGAGTAGTGAGTTAGAGATAGTGAGTTGAGATAGTGAGTTGGAGATAGTGTGTTAGAGATAGTGAGTTGGAGATAGTGAGTTGAGATAGTGAGTTGGAGATAGTGAGTTGGAGATAGTGAGTTGTAGATAGTGAGTTGGAGATAGTGAGTTAGAGATAGTGAGTTAGAGATAGTGAGTTAGAGATAGTGAGTTAGAGATAGTGAGTTGGAGATAGTGAGTTGGAGATAGTGAGTTAGAGTAGTGAGTTGAGATAGTGATTAGAGATAGTGAGTTGGAGATAGTGATTGAGTAGTGAGTTGGAGATAGTGAGTTGGAGATAGTGAGTTGGAGATAGTGAGTTTGAGATAGTGAGTTAGAGATAGTGAGTTTTAGATAGAGAGTTAGAGATAGTGAGTTGGAGATAGTGTGTTAGAGATAGTGAGTTGGAGATAGTGAGTTGGAGATAGTGAGTTGGAGATAGTGAGTTGGAGATAGTGAGTTGGAGATAGTGTGTTAGAGATAGTGAGTTGGAGATAGTGAGTTGGAGATAGTGTGTTTGAGATAGTGAGTTAGAGATAGTGAGTTAGAGATAGTGAGTTAGAGATAGTGTGTTGGAGATAGTGTGTTAGAGATAGTGAGTTGGAGATAGTGAGTTGGAGATAGTGAGTAGAGATAGTGAGTTGGAGATAGTGTGTTAGAGATAGTGAGTTGGAGATAGTGAGTTGGAGATAGTGAGTTAGAGATAGTGAGTTAGAGATAGTGAGTTTGAGATAGTGAGTTAGAGATAGTGAGTTGGAGATAGTGAGTTAGAGATAGTGAGTTAGAGATAGTGAGTTAGAGATAGTGAGTTAGAGATAGTGAGTTGGAGATAGTGAGTTAGAGATAGTGAGTTGAGATAGTGAGTTAGAGATAGTGAGTTAGAGATAGTGAGTTAGAGATAGTGTGTTAGAGATAGTGAGTTGGAGATAGTGTGTTAGAGATAGTGAGTTGGAGATGTGAGTTGGAGATAGTGAGTTGGAGATAGTGTGTTTGAGATAGTGAGTTGGAGATAGTGAGTTGGAGATAGTGAGTTGGAGATAGTGTGTTAGAGATAGTGAGTTGGAGATAGTGAGTTGGAGATAGTGAGATGGAGATAGTGAGTTGGAGATAGTGGGTTAGAGATAGTGAGTTAGAGATAGTGTGTTAGAGATAGTGAGTTAGAGATAGTGAGTTGGAGATAGTGTGTTAGAGATAGTGAGTTAGATAGTGAGTTGGAGATAGTGAGTTGGAGATAGTGAGTTGGAGATAGTGAGTTGGAGATAGTGAGTTAGAGATAGTGAGTTGGAGATAGTGTGTTAGAGATAGTGAGTTGGAGATAGTGAGTTAGAGATAGTGAGTTGGAGATAGTGAGTTGGAGATAGTGAGTTAGAGATAGTGAGTTGGAGATAGTGAGTTGAGATAGGGTTAGAGATAGTGAGTTGGAGATAGTGTGTTTGAGATAGTGAGTTGGAGATAGTGAGTTAGAGATAGTGAGTTAGAGATAGTGAGTTTGAGATAGTGGTTAGAGATAGTGAGTTGAGATAGTGAGTTGGAGATAGTGTGTTGGAGATAGTGAGTTGGAGATAGTGAGTTAGAGATAGTGAGTTAGAGATAGTGTGTTAGAGATAGTGAGTTGGAGATAGTGTGTTAGAGATAGTGAGTTAGAGATAGTGAGTTGGAGATAGTGAGTTGGAGATAGTGTTGGAGATAGTGAGTTAGAGATAGTGTTAGAGATAGTGAGTTGGAGATAGTGAGTTAGAGATAGTGAGTTGGAGATAGTGAGTTAGAGATAGTGTTGGAGATAGTGAGTTAGAGATAGTGAGTTAGAGATAGAGAGTTGGAGATAGTGAGTTAGAGATAGTGAGTTAGAGATAGTGTGTTAGAGATAGTGAGTTGGAGATAGTGAGTTAGAGATAGTGTGTTAGAGATAGTGAGTTGGAGATAGTGTGTTAGAGATAGTGAGTTGGAGATAGTGTGTTAGAGATAGTGAGTTAGAGATAGTGAGTTGGAGATAGTGAGTTAGAGATAGTGAGTTAGAGATAGTGAGTTGGAGATAGTGAGTTGGAGATAGTGAGTTGGAGATAGTGTGTTAGAGATAGTGAGTTGGAGATAGTGAGTTAGAGATAGTGAGTTAGAGATAGTGAGTTGGAGATAGTGAGTTGGAGATAGTGTTGGAAATAGTTAGTTAGAGATAGTGTGTTAGAGATTGTGAGTTGGAGATAGTGAGTTAGAGATAGTGAGTTAGAGATCGTGAGTTAGAGATGGTGTTGGAAATAGTGAGTTAGAGATAGTGTTAGAGATAGTGAGTTGGAGATAGTGAGTTAGAGATAGTGAGTTAGAGATAGTGAGTTAGAGATAGTGAGTTAGAGATAGTGAGTTAGAGATAGTGAGTTGGAGATCGTGAGTTAGAGATAGTGTTGGAAATAGTGAGTTAGAGATAGTGTGTTAGAGATAGTGAGTTGGAGATAGTGAGTTGGAGATAGTGAGTTAGAGATAGTGTTAGAGATAGTGAGTTGGAGATAGTGAGTTAGAGATAGTGAGTTGGAGATAGTGAGTTAGAGATAGTGTGTTAGAGATAGTGAGTTGGAGATAGTGAGTTAGAGATAGTGAGTTGGAGATAGTGAGTTAGAGATAGTGAGTTAGAGATAGTGAGTTGGAGATAGTGAGTTAGAGATAGTGAGTTAGAGATAGTGAGTTGGAGATAGTGAGTTAGAGATAGTGAGTTGGAGATAGTGAGTTAGAGATAGTGTGTTAGAGATAGTGAGTTGGAGATAGTGAGTTGGAGATAGTGAGTTGGAGATAGTGAGTTGGAGATAGTGAGTTAGAGATAGTGTGTTAGAGATAGTGAGTTAGAGATAGTGAGTTAGAGATAGTGAGTTGGAGATAGTGAGTTAGAGATAGTGTGTTAGAGATAGTGAGTTGGAGATAGTGAGTTGGAGATAGTGAGTTAGAGATAGTGAGTTGGAGATAGTGAGTTAGAGATAGTTTAATAATTCATTACTAATCCAATTTAAGAGTTTTTATTATTGGTGGTGTTAATTAACGATTTCATTAGGTATTATTACTCGCAATTACGGTTATTAATGAGGTAATAAAGAGGATGGTTAACCTATTACCTTTCACCAATAAAAAAGTTTGAAAGGGACAATTAGAAATCCCTTTTATGCTACCGAGTGAATTAAATGGGTACGTCAAGTCATTATCTATGTCATTATCATATTTATTATACTCATTAAGGGGGTAATTAAAGTCTCCTCTCAAGTGACCCACGACAGGTAAATATTCCTTTAATTAATTGGCAAACAGGTAGTGTAGGCGAGGGAGGGAGGGAGGGAGGGAGGGAGGGATGGGAGGGAGTCGTGGGTGGGAGTGAGGGAGGGAGGGGGGAAGAGGAGGGAGGGAGGGGGGGGAAGAGGAGGGAGGGAGGGGGGAGGGGAAGAGGAGGGACGGAGGGAGGGGAAGAAGAGGAAGGATGGAGGGGGGAGGGGAAGAGGAGGGAGGGAGGGAGCTGTGTTACATGCCGGCAGTAAAGCTTCTGGAGTACGACTTCAAAATTACTCTCAAGAATGTTGAGAATGTGGTAGTGGTGGTGGTGGTGATAATATACCACGTCTATCACCACACACACTATCACCACCACGTTCACTACCACACACACACACACACACACCACATCCTGGAAGCTCGCACATCCCTCGAGTGCAGTCCAATACACTGAGTGATTGTCAATCTCAGTGCCGCAGCCGACCTCAATTACAGGAAATTCTTACACTGGCAAATATCAAGACGCTACTCGGTACATTTTAGGGTTAGGTTAAGATAGGATAGGATAGGTTAGGTTAAGATAGGATAGGATAGGTTAGGTTGAATTCAGTTCCAGAGCAGATGTCTGGGTATTAGCGGGGAGTCCTTTCTTGCTACCGTCTTGGGAGAACATCTTAGGCCATTGGGCGAGGAGCGACACTGGGATAATTAGCCGAGGAAGAAAGACAAGGAAGTTAGCATTACCTTGGGAGCCGTGAGAGAGAGAGAGAGAGAGAGAGAGAGAGAGAGAGAGAGAGAGAGAGCCTTACTAAAACAAAATACCATCACCATCTTTAACAACAAAACGAAACAGAGAAAAGACGAAAATATAAAACTAAATAAACAATATCAAACTTTAAAATAAATCCTAAACTTAGTAACGAAACGAATAACTAAAATAATTATATTGAATGTGATAAAAAATTTGAATTAAATATACATGAAAATTAACCCAAGAGTAATAAAAAACCTAAGACATACTAATTTATTTTCAGTACTGTAAATGCATATACACTACCTTTTAATTTAAAGTAGGAATAAGTGTTGGGATTTTAATGGTAGAGAATTTTCAATCTATTTAAATTATTTTATGAATGGTTGAATGTGTGTGCGCCAAGTCCATAGACTTGCTAGTGATAGATTTGTAGTAATCAGACTCCATACTACTGTATATATTGTATTTATTTATGACTACCAAACTGCCATGTTATACACTATACATAAAACATGTTAAATATACACGAGTGGCAGAAATCGTACGCACTGTTTCATCATTGTAGTATACACGAGGAAAAGTATATATCGTATCTCATCATAATCAAGTAACAGCGTACACCAAACAACATGATACACAAGTGCCAAATGATACACTATATCACATTATATCATACACGACACACACACACCACGGTATATACAACGACGTGAAGAGCATCACAACACCTCCTCCCCTACGACAGCTTTCTTCACGAACCCTGTCTGTGTGTCCGAGTGTTTGTTTCTTCGCCTACGCCTGATACCGCCGCCTCCTGTTGCAAGGAGATCGGGAGGCGAGATGGGGTGGGGGTTAAGTGAACATTCTCTCTCTCTCTCTCTCTCTCTCTCTCTCTTGTCCTGCTTCTGATCTTTCTATCTGTCTCTACGTTTTCTCATATTTGTACGTGTCTGTCTGTCTGTCTGTCTATCCATCTCTGTTTTTATCCGTCTGACTGTGTGGTCATTCCTCGCCCTGCCCTTCATACCGGGTGAACAACACACATATTTACTACCGTGTTTACATCGCAGCTTTGGCAATATATTCTTCTGCCTCAATTAAAGACTTGAGACGTAAGTTGTTGCTGTTGTTGTTTGTGGTGTTGGTGGTGTTGGTGGTGGTGCTGACAGCATGTATACCGTATGGAAGTGTATATTGAAACTTAATGTCTTTATTTTGTATTACTTACGTCAATATCAGTCACTCTAGGTTATATCACCGTAAGATTGACCTAAGCTAACCTAATCTAACCTAACCTCAAGTATCATAAGGGTGTGATTAATCATTAGGTGTGTATTCATGGTTTTAATTCCTGTTTAATTTAGATCGATTATATCTAGCGCACTTCAATGGAGTTTCGTGTAAGAGACGCGGGTCATTACTGGGTACTTACGCAGCGTGTCACCTAATCAAGGTTAGTTTACCGTGACTTTAATTAGTTTTACTGTGGAGTTTGTTCATTCTGGTGGAAAAGTTTGCATAAATGGCGTCTTTGAGGGAGTGAAAAACGAAAAAAAATAATAATTGAATTACGTAAAAGTAATCTTACATACATAGACATTATACAAAGAGGTAATATTCGTACAGATTTCAGTAATACTCAAACAAGTAAGAGTAATATTCACATAAACAAGAGGAATATTCACACACTCAGGAACAAAAGTAAAAGTAACATCAATAATCACTTAACTAACAACGATACAAAAGTAAAAGTAACATAATGTTTCCTCTTAAACATCGTCATCGGTGCTAGTGAGCTGAGACACTAGGGATAGCTGAGACATAATGGCTGAGATCAGTGACGACCCAACACGTACGGGGTTTTATATATATATATATATATATATATATATATATATATATATATATATATATATATATATATATATATATATATATATATATATATTGTTACGCCGTCTCTTAATTTACTTACATTTCCAGGCTCTAGGCGTAACCAAACAAAAAGTGAAGTAAGTTATAAGAGAATAAAAATAAGTAAAGTAAACCTTTAAGCATTTAATTGATTAAATATTAACACAATAAAGAGCCTCGTAGGCTGTCACAACAAATTGATTCACCATCGAGACTTTTAAAACACAAGTGATACAAAACATCGAAACATCAAAAGAATGAAAATAAAGCATTGGATTACGTTAACACTGAATTACTTGAATACAACTAAGCAAATACTGATGGACACAAACAGAGACATAAATAGGTACTCACATAGATATACCACATTGGTGGCGACAGGAACAACACAAATAAATGAAGTATTAGTGACAAGTGACACTCAAAGGATGTGGACTGTATGACAGGAGAATTGAACTAACTCCGTCAGTTGGTGGGTCCTATATATAAGGTCGGTTCCCGCCACTAGACCCGCCGGTGGGTCGTTTTAACGATGCAGATGGTCGTTAGAGAACAAAGAATACTGGTTACAATACAAAATGGGTTTGAACAAATAACAGTTAAAACCTTAACAGCACAGGGTAAGGTGATTAGATTATATAATAGTGAATACAACACAGCATTACAGGAATAATATGGAAGCATGTTATATAAAAAAAAGGAAAATACGACACGGTCGTAACACTTCCCCCCATAAAATAAAATTTTGCTAGCACAAATTTTGATACGACACAAGTGTTCATTCTGTGGGTCTAGATAACATATCAGCCAGCACATTGTCGGAACCCTTAACATGTATAACATGTAAGTTATAGTTCTGGAGGAACAAACTCCAGCGAATTAATCTCTGGTTTTTTAACTTGAATGTTTTGAGAAATTACAATGGTTTGTGATCTGTATAAATTACAATAGGCCTACTATAAAATGCCACTGGGTGGTCTACACGGTCATCATCCTCTTGCAACAGGGCAGAACCTGCAGCAAGATCACTAGCATCACAGGCTAGCTTGAAAGGCTTAGAAAAATTAGGGGCTCTCAAAATAGGATATAAGCATAATACATTTTTCAAGTTTTGAAAAGAATCCTGATGCGTTGAAGTCCAACAAAAAATATTACCCTTCTTCAACAAATCAGTAAGGGGAAGTGCCAACTCGGCAAAATTACAAATATATCTCCGGTAATAACCCACACAACCCAAAAATCTGCGCACTTGTCGTTTGTTACATGGAACAGGCATCTGAGAAATAGTGTCACACCTTGCTGTGGGAGGCGCAAGTTTCCCCAATCCAATTACATGTCCCAGATACAAGAGTTGAGCACAAACAAATTCCGACTTGGCAAAGTTTATAACAAGTCCTACATTTTCTAACTCAGTGAAGAGAGCGTCTAGCTGACATACTGTAAATGGTCTAACCAAGTGTCAGAAACAAAAATTACATCTAAATATACTACACAACCAAGCCAATTGGCCGTGACATCAGCCTTTGTAAGGTAGCAGGGGCATTGCAAAGCCCAAAAGGAATAACATTAAATTTATAGTTCTTACCTAATGTCACAAAACTGGATATGTTTTTAATACAACCGGTCAAGTACTTGCCAAAACCCTCGAAGGCAATCAATCTTAGAGAGGAACTTAGCGTTCCCGATTGCTTCGATGCAGTCGTCGACTCTTGGTAGAGGGAAGCTGTCCTTGTTGGTGACGGCGTTGACCGTGAGGAAGTCAATGCAGAATCGAAGAGTGCCGTCCTTCTTTGGTACTAGAGTGACTGGTGAGCACCACTCGCTGGTAGGGAGCCTGCTTGATAGGCTTAGCAGAACCAACAACAACATCATGCACCACGGCAGTGGTACAGCCAGGCTGGTCTTGGAAGACAAGAGGATGTTGTTGGATGGCGGTCAGCACGTCAGCTCTCTGGTGTCCCGGTAGACGATGTAGCTTCCCCTGCAATTCCACGGAGTTGAGCTGCCAAACCCTGACTGATGACAGGGCGAGTGGACTTGCCCCTTTTCTTTCCTCTTCTTTCTCACCGTATACCAAGAAGGTGTCAACGGCACACACGGGAACTGGATCGTCAGCAACAAATGGGGGTGCTGGGCGTGTGTGGTACAGCTTGATGGTGTTGACGTGACACAAGCACTGTAGTCGGCGCCTGTCAGGGGTAGAGATAGTATAATTCGTGGGGCTTACCTTCTTCACCACTCTATATGGCCCACTGAACTTCGCATGGGGCGGCTGTCCATGTCTCGGCATGCTTGTCGTACCATGTCTTGGTCTTGGACTGCGACTGCTGTAAATGGTCTGCGGCAAGGCTCCAACAACTTAGAAGCTCCTCTTTAACATCTCCAACTAAACTTAATACATTAACGCTCTCTTCACTACTACCTAACAATCTATCTCTAGCTATGTGCAAAGGACCTCTTACTGGATGAGCGAACAGTAGAAGCAAGAGAAACAAAATGGATGATATTAGGGGCCCTAGCAGCAACTTCCCTAAGAGGTACAGCATGCAAGTACCTAGTGGAGGCATGAATGACTGTAAATAAATATTTAAACCCACTAGAAGTTTTAGGCAGAGGGCCTACAATGTCACACTGTACTGTTGTAAAGGGCTCAGGTACGTGAGGAACTCTTACAAGTGGAAAAGGTGGAATAGCCTGATTGGCTTTGCCTACCTCTTGACAAAAATGACAGTACTTACAATATTTAGTGACATCTCTCCTCATACCTGGCCAATAGAACTTTCTGGCCAGCCTGTTGAACGTCTTTCGGACACCTTGATGTCCAGAAAAGCGACCGTCATGGGCCAGAGCTAGAACATGTTGTCTGTAAGTGTGTGGGATAACTATTTGAGTGACAGACGCCCAGTCCGCGTCTTCCTCTGACATAGTCGGTGGGAGCCAGCGGCGGCACAAAACACCGTCTTGACTGAAATATCTCGTGGTAGGGCCTGAATCAAACAAGAGCCGCAATGAATCGTCTTGCTCTTGCGCAGCTATTAAAGCAACTCTCCCGGTCACAGCATTAACTGCGGAAGAAATGTCTTGGGAAGCAATTGGGTTAGCAAAAAGTCCTTCTAAGGAAAGTGAATCGTCTACAACAGGAGTCGCATTATGATCCTTAGTCATTGACATAGAACGAGTCACAGCACACAAAGGGGAAACACCGGGCATATCATCTTCAAGTTGTTGCAGCTCTGCGGTAGATTCTGGTTTTTCCCGCAGCACAGGAGGTGGGGTTACGTTACCCATTTGACCTCCCGCCAAATCGTTACCGAGTATGAGGTCCACTCCAGCAACAGGCAGCTCGTGCACGAAGGCCACGTTAGCTATCCCTGAAAAACAAGAAGACTTGACACGTACTAAAACCAAAGGAGCTACACCTTGACCCCAAAGGGATCCCAAAACGACGTATTTGTCAGTCTTCCTCGCCGCAACAACACTCTCTTTGATGAGAGTTTGGAGACAACCCGAGTCTCTCAAAATAGTGACTGGCGTTTCGACACCATCAACTTCTACCGTGCCTTGTGACAAAAAGGGACTAAAGGTACCAACGTCTGGGTCCTTCGCAAAACTCTCCTGGAAAACATCAAAGTCTCGTGAGGCGAGAACTGAAACTGCACTCTCTCGTACTACACCTTTTGTGAAAACCAACCCAATTGGCATGCTGTCAGCCTTACTCAAATCAGCCATCACTTCGACTGGTGACGTATTAGTCTCTTCAGTCACAATCATAGCTGGTTTGCCCGTATTTAGCTGCAGCCTTGTCCAACAATCCTTTGCCTTGTGACCTGGCTTTCCACAGTAACTACAAGGGTATGTAGAAAATTTGGATGCCCCATTAGGTGGCGAACGCGTCCAGCTCCTCCTGTCACGCACAAAATTACTATTATTAGTATTCCCTTGTCTCGCTCTGTGGAGAGAGGGATTAAAAGTCCTTTGAACCTGTGGGGGAATAGCATCTTTGTTAGTCCTACCATGCCTCAAAACATATCCATCAGCATGCTTAGCAGCCTCTTCAATAGTACTAAATTCCCTATCTAATAAGTATAAGGTAACCTCTTCGTCGATGGTTCTCAAAAATTCCTCTGTGAGCATTAACTCAATCAGGGAGTCAAAATCACTCACTTCCTTGGAGTGTAACCACTTTGAGAATACCGCTCTTTTACTCCTAGCAAATTCAAGGTGGGTCTGCTCTGCCTTCTTACGGAGGCCACGGAAGCGTTGTCTGTACGCTTCAGGAACAAGGGCATAAGCCTTTAAAACTTCCTTCTTAATACATATATAATCCTCAGCGTCACTGTCTGTAAGAGACGAAAAACACACAGAGCCTTACCTGTAAACGCCTGCTGAAGCAAAATGGGCCAAAACTCTATAGGCCACTTTAAAGTGGTAGCAAGTCTCTCGAAAGCAATGAAAAACTCATCAACTGTTTCCTCTGAAAACGTGGGCATTAGCCTAGCAGCACGTGCTGGATCGAAATGAGGAAAACTAGATCTAGGGGTGAGGCCATCGGTGCTAGAAGGGTTACTCTGACCGAGCTGTATACGCAGTCGCATGTTTTCTGAATCGGATTCTTTCGCTTTAGCTTCAGCTTCCGCCTGACGTATTCCAACCTCTCTCGCCTTAGCTTCAGCCTCTTTCGCCTTAGCTTCAGCCTCCGCCTGACGTATTCCAGCTCTTCTCGCTATAGCTTCGGCCTCTTTCAATTTTATTTGTGACTCGAGAAGGCGTAATTCATCAGTCACTGACCGTGACTCAACTACGTTAACTTGACTAGCTTCACCGTGGTCTTCTCTTAAACTAATATCAACACTATCTCCTAACAGCTGACTACTTACCGCGTTCAACAATTTTACCTTACTGGCGCTGCTAGAAATTTCCATACCATAATACCCGCAAATTTATCTTAATTCATGTGCACTTAATTTTGAAATTTCCTCAACGGAGGGACTACCTGATATAAATGCAGCCACATCAGCTTGGGTAATGATAACCATGATGGCTAGTTAATAAAAAAAAATATATATATAAAACAAAAGAATATCGCAAGTGTCAAAAGGTCGTTAGTGAATCCTGGCAAGGTCGCCAAAATTGTTACGCCGTCTCTTAATTTACTTACATTTCCAGGCTCTAGGCGTAACCAAACAAAAAGTGAAGTAAGTTATAAGAGAATAAAAATAAGTAAAGTAAACCTTTAAGCATTTAATTGATTAAATATTAACACAATAAAGAGCCTCGTAGGCTGTCACAACAAATTGATTCACCATCGAGACTTTTAAAACACAAGTGATACAAAACATCGAAACATCAAAAGAATAAAAATAAAGCATTGGATTACGTTAACACTGAATTACTTGAATACAACTAAGCAAATACTGATGGACACAAACAGAGACATAAATAGGTACTCACATAGATATACCACATTGGTGGCGACAGGAACAACACAAATAAATGAAGTATAAGTGACAAGTGACACTAGACCCGCCGGTGGGTCGTTTTAACGATGCAGATGGTCGTTAGAGAACAAAGAATACTGGTTACAATACAAAATGGGTTTGAACAAATAACAGTTAAAACCTTAACAGCACAGGGTAAGGTGATTAGATTATATAATAGTGAATACAACACAGCATTACAGGAATAATATGGAAGCATGTTATATAAAAAAAAAGGAAAATACGACACGGTCGTAACAATATATATATATGTTAGGGTGTCATACGGAAGCGAATTTTTTTTTTTTGAGTTTGAAAAATCGGCCCATGGTATTAATGATGTAGTTCTATGTGCAGAATCTTGTGATATCTTCAGATTTGAAAAGTTTTCATTTTTTGCTAGGTAAATTTTAACTTGAAATCTTATGAAAATTCAGTATTCCCACCCTTTTACCAACACCACTAAATAGCTTATTTAAAGTAAAGTAAATGTATCAGGTTAATTTATTAGGATGAAAATGATCCAGAATAGTGAAACGAATGATCTTGACACATTTATTAAATTTAATATTCCTTTAGGAAACAAAATCATCAAATACAAAAACCGGTGTTACTACTACGACCCGGTGTTGCTGCACACCATAGAGAACATGTCTTTCTTGCTTCTGTTTCTACTCATCACCTCCCTGCTGACCACCTGAGCTCGGATGTAGCCTTCCCTCCTCTCCTGGCTGTACACGTGACTGCTGGCCTCGCTCACTTGCTGTACACAACGCTCTATACTCTGGGTGTGCGAGGGCCAGGCAGGGACATGCATGGGGTTGTCCAGGAAAGCTCTGACTTGAACATTGGTGAGGCTGCAGGTAAGAGGGGGCTCACTGCCAGCCTGGATGTTATCCAGATCTATGAGATCAGTGAGGGTCTTGGCACCTAGATTGACTTCAGGAGTCTTCCTGACCCTGAAGGAATCGTCACCAACTGATTCGTCATGCCCAGATCCTCTCATAAGTCTCATATCCAAGATCTTTTTGACTGCCACTCTTCTCTCCTCCTCATCCTTACTGCAGAGCATTGTCTGCAGAACTGCCTCGGGATGAGCATACAAGGAAGATCTCCTCACAGTCTGCTCCACAATCTGAACAACCTTCCTTGGCTGACTCCTCAGGAGCTCAAGCTGGAAGAGAACATGCCTCGGACCTTCGGAGAACGATGACTTGACCTTGGTGTCGAACCAATTTGGCAAGTAGACACTCACGATGAATTGGACAATAAGTCTCAGGTTGTGAATCTGGTTCCCTTTCAGTTTATGATGAGCGACCCAAATTCTGCAGAACCTGAGAGCCGTTGTGAGCCACCTAGAATGTGAGACTGGACCTATCTGCAGGTAAGCAAGTCTATCAGGCATGACCCCAGTTTTGATGGCACTGCAAATCATGTAACCATAGTACTGGTCAGTACTCAGGTCGTCAATGACAGTATGTGCAAGCTCAACGAGTGGAGGGCCAACTGTGATTTTTTCAAAGCTCGGATTTATTTCTAACTCAGTGGCAGAGTCCAGCATCTTGCCAAGAGGACCAGACCATCTGTTGTTTGAAAGAGTCTTGCCATCCAGCTCCTGGATCAGATGTCTGAGTGGCAACTCGTTGGTGTGGAGGTCACAAACAATCCAGACCAGCTTCCTCCCAATCTTCCGCTCTATCCACTGTATGACCCCCCCTTGCCACCCTGTGTTCGTGTTGGTGCTGTTCCCTCCAATGGCCTGCAGGGTCTGGTCTACGTTCCTCTCTCTGAGCCAGTTCACAATGTTATCTGCCACTATCTCAGCTGGTTTCCTGATGTCACCTTTCTCTGGAGTGAAATGCCACAAATACTTCCCTCCTGGTTCACTGCAGCAGGAGTAGTGTTCCTCCTTCACCATGGCAGGGAACAACTTGTCAGAATCTCCAACTTTCATGAACACTTTAGTGTCATCCCTTCTCCCATCAAAGAACAAACAATTGATTCCATTTTCTCTTATCCCCTTATCAAACTCCTCTTCTAGGTTACTGACAAGTTTCTCCTGAGCTCTCCTTACTTTGTTATGATCTATCACCAGGTGAACATCATCAGGTGTTATCAAACCACCGTCAATCCAGGCAGCTGTTGCTATCTCTGCAGTTTCTCTGAGACCAGTGTGGTGTCGCATGCTGGCCAGAGCTATGCTCGGGATATCTTTCCCTTTTTGGAATCTTATGCCTGGAAGGTTTGGGATCATTATTTTCTGGGTTAGGGACAATGTCACCATTCTCCTGGTCAGCACTTGGATCAGCCATGGGGAAGTCATTAAACTCTGAATCAGCTTGACTCCAATCATCGGCCTTTTTTACCTCACCCTGGGCCTTCTCAAGTCTCTCTTCCTCGGCAACTCTTCTCCTCTTCTGTCTCTCTGTGGCAGCCTCCTGTCTCTTGGACTCCAGAATATCTTGGCTAGAAATCATGAGAGCCCCTATACTGCCAGTCTTCTCTCTCTGTGCTTTGACAAATGCCAGTTCGATCACAGGAATCTTCAGTTCACGCTTGCAAATACAGGAGATGTGGGCCTCGGATTTACAGTCATGATCGCATCCAAACTCAGGACAGAGAACAATTGGGCACTTGTAAGTAATTATGTCAAATAACTGGTCCAGTTGCTTGGCAAAGCTGTCCTTAACTGCAAGTTTTCCTCTCCCAAGAGAGATATCTCTTGCCTTTTCCCAACTGGCTAGCAGTCTCTCACTAATCTTCTTCTGACTTGTTATGACTGGAGGCTTGAACTGAGCGTTAGCCAGAGTGTACTGTGCCAAGACAGCTTTGGTCATATCACTGGCAATGTCTTTGTTTGTGTAAGTTCTTTGGTTCTTTTCACTGATTTGCCTGATTAAAACACCGTATCTCAAAGCATCTCTCAATGTAGGCAACTCCGACTTCAGGAGCTCTCTCCCAGACCCAAGATAGTGACTGAGATGGCTGGATTTTTGGTTCCTCGTCCTGACACAAGCAGCCATCGCAAATATTATCAACTTATAAATGCATCAGACTCTGAAACAGAAAAAAATATTGTTAGTTGGGTTGTTAAAGAATGAAGTCAGAAAGCAATGTTCACTATTTAATTGTAATGCACTAATGCAGCTGTACGTTAGATTTTCGATAAATTTCACGCTAAAATTTACCTAGCAAAAGGTTGCAAAATATTGAAACTGAAATTATTTTCTGTTTATATACACTAAAATCTACCAAAAAAGTGATGGGCCATTAGTTTTAGCTGATCTTCCCTCCTATGGCACACCCTATTGTGTGATGGTCTAGGTTGTGGGGTAGTGTAGGTTGTGTGGCAGTGTGGGTTGTGTGATGGTGTAGGTTGTGTGGTGGTGTGGGTTGTGTGGTGGTGTGGGTTGTGTGGTGATGTAGGTTGTGTGGTGGTGTGGGTTGTGTGGTGGTGTGGGTTGTGTGGTGGTGTGGAAGGTTATATACGTTTGTTGTGATGCATATTTGTGTTGTGTTACGACCGTGTCGTATTTTTTCTATTTTTTTTATATATAACATTCTCCCATGTTGTTCCATATTATTCCTGTAATGATGTGTTAAATTTACTATTATATATTCTAGTCACCTTACCCTGTGCTGGTAAGGTTTTAACTGTCATTATTTGTTCAAGCCCATCTTTCTTTATTTTGTATTGTAACCAGCATTCTTTGTACTCTAACGACCATCTGCATCGTTAAACGACCCACCGGCGGGTCGCGTGGCGGGAGCCGACCTTATATATAGGACCCACCAACTGACTTGAGTTAGTTCAGTCCTCTTGTCATACAGTCCACATCCTTTGAGTGTCACTTGTTACTTATACTTAATTCATTCGTGTTGTTCCTGTCGCCACCAATGTGGTATATCTACCCCCTGCCAACATACCTGCCTTCATCACTCTACCTTGATCTGTCCAAACAATGCACTGACCTCCTCCGCCCTGTCCCAAAACACCGCCGCCCTAACCGCCAGCCCAGGAGTCAGTGGAACGTTAACCGTGACCCTCATGTTAAGTCTATCCGAGTATGGCACCGAATAGCAGTCGACCAGTGGAAGAAATCTCCCAGCTCCCCTGACTCTTTACGCTTCCTGATGCGGACAAATAAAGAGCTCCAATCTGCCATCACTCTCGCACGAGAGAAGCAGTGGTTTGATTTTGCTTCTTCTATTGACCAGTCTACATCTATAGGTGATATATGGCGCACCATTAACCGTGCCCGGGGCACGAACGCCAGACCCGCGCTCCACCCCAGACCAGCTGCCCGAGCTGAGGCGCTCTCCCAGACGTGGCAGGAGGCCGCCTCCATTGATGCGCTACCACCCTCTGTACGAGACCTCACCCTTGCACTGCAACCACAACGCCGACAGCGCATCTTCGAGTACCAAGACCTATTTGCAGACACTGACGTGCCTTTCACACAGTGTGAATTACTAAATGCTGTTAAGCGTGGTCGGTCCACCGTCCCAGGCGATGACGGCGTCACATATGATGTGTTAAATGCCCTTATTGCCACCCCTGGTAACCCCCTCCTCTGTCTATTTAACCTCTCTTTTGATACTGGTCAGCTGCCTCACTCATGGAAGACTGCCACCACCATCCCAGTCCCTAAACCAGGCAGACAAGATGAATATCGTCCAATATCCCTCATCTCCTGCTTCTCAAAGATGATGGAGCGCATGATACTCCACCGCCTCCACTGGAAAATTGAAGCCCACCTGCACCCTGACCTCTATGGTTTTCGCCCCGGAAAGAGTACTGCTCACTGCATCGCTCACTGCATGGCAAACACCTCCGCCAAAACCTCCCTCTTCGTCGACTTCAAGGGTGCTTTTGATAAAGCCAACAGTGAAGTGATCCTTGAGGGCCTCACTCACATGGATGTGAAGGGCAAACTCCTCACGTGGATTGCTGACTACCTCTCCCATCGACAGGCCCGTGTCCGTTTTCAGGGCCACTACTCTAAGATCAGGGACCTTGATCTTGGCACGCCTCAGGGAGGTGTACTCAGCCCTAC